>NJDC01004914.1:57590-71050 GCA_002245475.1 Calephelis virginiensis
CAATCTAATGGATTTCAAGCAATCTAGATAGCTGCGTATCCGGCGGCCTATCCCATACTAATTGCCATATTTATCCTGTCCACAGATATGTTATTGGCAAGCAATAACATAAAAATGGATCCAAATAGCAATCTTGGACAGCAAGTTTTGGATTAGGATCGATTATTAATATTGGCCGTAAGGGTACAAACGTAGCAACACTAATTAAATAAAGACCTAAAACTTGCAAAACGGAATTTAGAGAAATATTTGAAGTTACATCATATCATCTTACATGTACATCTACATATTCACGTCAAGTCCCTCCACGTGGTAGGTAGAGAATATCGAGTATCAAGGGAATGAAATTCGCCGGGTCAGCTAGAACTAATAAAGATGAAACAGAAAATATCTCGTCTTCAGCTTAAATTATTAAAGAAATTGTACGCATGCAAATGTTGATAGAGATATCTTAATAATTCATTCCAATACAGAAATGTAGACAGTAAATAAAACTTATCAATAAAATGTCAAGGATTAAGAAGAGTTATAATGATATGTCTTGTTTTTCATAACAAACTAGCCGACCCGGCGTACTACGTATAACTTGGAACTAACAGCTGCTATACGATTGTGTAGATTAAAAAACATTGATTTTCCCATTTCCCTTCAATTGTCCAGGGTTTTCTCTTCATAAGCACTCTCTCCCGAAAATATTTAATACAACAAAAAAAGCATCAGCTTTATTAAAATATATATCTACCTACTAGACAAACTATCGCTTTAAATTATTAGCAGTTTGTATATGAGAATAAATAAAGTATTATTTTTGCAAGTTTTTCTTTTTAAATGACCCTTCTCTTGACAATAAGCAACAGTGCATAATATTTAATGTACATACTAGCCGACCCGAAGAACTTCGTATCGCTTGACATTGAGCACTACTAACAGTTTGGATAGAAAAAAATCAAGTATTGTTTTTCCTAGTTTCCTCGCAATTTTCCCAGATTTATCTACAACCAACATAACAAAAAGAGAATTAGCGAAATTGGTCCATTCCTCAGGCGTGATGTGATAATCCCGCGGATAGGGGATTCATTTAAGTGGCGATATATACTTTTAAATGATTTCAGGGAAATTCCGGGAAGGGGTTTTTAGTTTCCTCGCAGATTTTCCTTTTTTCTCTTTCATAAGATATATAAACACAAACTAGGAAAAACAACATTTTGAGGTTTCATATACAAACAGAACAGGTGGAACAAAGTTAGCCCGGACAGCTAGTTAGTAAATATAAGTATGTATAGTAGTACTATTTAAATAATGCGCTTCGGCTACATTCGTCAAGCTTCGGAAATCCGAATGTATTAAGATATCTGTATCGAGTTGTTATAACATAATTAAATATTTCGCTTAAATTTAGATTAGGTCAGCCAATTTAAAAATAAATGTTAAAATTGTAAAAAGAGTAAAAAGTGTAAAGCTGAAGCGCACAATTTAAATAGTAGTACTATAGTATCAATGACATAATTTGCATCTTTATATACAGAGCTTGTCTTATGAAAAGCGATATCTACCATCTTTTCATTTTAGAATGGATTTTTCCAATTTTCTATTAAAAAAATGTTGGTCGGGGTTGGAAATGTGGCCGGTTGGCGATAGGCTTGCCACCTATCACATTGTGGGACTTGGTGTCTTCGGCTAGTCGTGGGTGCCCTGGTTATGCCTCCGCCTACTCCTATGAGAATATGGGCGTAATAGTACTTTTTTAAAATCAAAGAGGACCGCTACGTACAAGCGTCGACATTATTATTCAGAGGTGTTTAGAGTCATCATCATTTGTAATATTAAATAAACACAATATTAAATGTTAACTAGCTCTTGGATTTGAATGTGGTTGACGTACTCTACGTATCTGCGAGCTAAGATCATATTGTGGAAAAGCCAATATCGGGTTAGTTGAATTTGTGTACAAAAGCGCTGTTCTCTATTTATATAAAGAAAATATTCGCTGAGATGACATATTATATAATACCACGCTTATTGACGTGTATTTCTTGTTTGAACGTACAGTAATATAAATCCTTAAACATAATAATTTATTCACAAAGTGTTACTGTTATTGTCTAGTTAACCTGAATCATAGTTTTTAACCAACTTGGAAAAAGGAGGTTATATGTTTACGTTTGTTGTATGGGTATTGTTTAATTTTTACTTGTCACTTAACTATTTTTTTGAAATAGTATATAGTAGTATACAAGTAAATATTCTGTAAAAAAATTTAATATTGAGCAAAAAAATTCGAAAAAATAAACAGGTTTATTGTATGGGGACCTTCTTAATACATACTTTTTTTAATTTTTAGTGTTTGTTGTTTTAACGTCATCGGAAATACATCATTTGTGAAAATTTCAACTTTCTAGCTTTCACGGTTTATCAGATATAGCCGGGACACAGACAGATAGCGGAGGCTTAATAATAGGGTTTTTGTACCCTTTGGATACGGAACCCTAAAAATATAAATAAATCTTTCTGAACAAGTTACACAAATTGAATCTAGCCCCAAAGTAAGCAAATTATATGCTTGTGTTACGGGTGATAAAGACAAAGAACTCACGGAGAGGTTTTTACCCGCGCCCGCTGCGGTCTCGGATCTGCGGTTTTATTTCAAAACGCACGAGACCGGTAATTCATGCGGTCATATAGCCATTGTTGTTGAAATCATCGCCAGCAAACGTGTCAGATTCTACAGGCGGGTGACCGCTGCCACGGGAACCTCAAACAACTGCGGGTATAAAACGCGTCACGTAATGTGCTCCTACTTTTTGCATATAATCTACATTCTACAGAACATGCGGACCAACAAACGCCGCGGGCGCGGGTTGGAACCGCTCCGTGAGTTCTTAGATTTAGTTAGCGATACTAATACATATAAATACTTAAATAGATACCAGAATATATTCAGCAAACAGACCCGGAAATGCAGACATATAAATATTCATCATACAATTGCCTGTCCCGGACGGGAATCGAACCTGAACCTCTCGGTTGTTCAGTGTAGTTAGGCGTGTACGCTAGACACTCGACCAACGAGGGGGTCAAATGTAGTAAGAAAGTAGACTAATTGCAATCAAAGATAGTTTTTTGCTGTTTTAGACGATATTTTGTAGTCGCGACGATATTAATTATTTTGACGTTGATGTGATATGACATGATGTGATAATAAATAAAACATTACCCACCATACCATGCATTTGAGACACAAAAACAAATATGTTTATTTATTTATTTTATTTAATTCTTTATTGTACATAACATAAAACATGGACAGTGATAAACAGAAATGACAGAAATGCACAAATTGATAATAACGATAAAAGATTATAGTTGGCGCACAAACTGTACTTACTCATATAGTTTGGAAACAAAGTAGTTTGTCTTGATAAATGAAGATGGCGTTCCTATCAAAAAGATATTTAAATTTATTATAGTTGAATTTCGACTAATGGACGACCACTAGTAATAATAAAAATATAACAAGTAATACAAATTATAACTAGTCCTAAAGTAAGCAAATTATATGCTTGTGTTATGGGTGTTAACGATACTAACACATAGATATACTTAAATAGATCCCAGAACAAATAAATACCCAGACCCGGAAATGCAGACATCTAAATATTTATCACACAAATGCCTGCCCTTGTCGAAAAGAATTAAATAAATGTTAAGTATTAAAGTTATCTTTTTATTGAACTTATAAACATACATATTTTTACGACAAGTAATTTACAGGGTAGGCAGAGAGTATTGAGTGCCAGACCTGACGATCCTGACAAACCTGTCTTGCTTCCTTCACATTCATTACCCTTTTCATACAAGCACGCCATTTTCGGAGACTCTTTACACCACCCATGGATAATATCTGATTTTCCTCCGTGTTGGTTGGTTTGCAGAATGGACCATCTGCCTTCCTGCCAGGCAGCTCGTAAAAGACGAGCATAGGCTTACGTCACCAACACCGTGACATCTGACTAGGTGGTATAGTTGCGCAGCGACTTACCCGGATCGATACCATCGCCTTAACTATTCCTGCCGCCATAGCGTCATGACGTGTTCCGGTTTGGAGGGTAAGGTAGCCGGAAAATTTACTTTTGCTCGAGGTGTAACGTCCCGGCCTCAGGTTGGCAACGCACCATTACCACCTTTGGTGTCTCTAGGCCGCATAAATTTCTTACCATTAGGAAATCCGTCTACTTGTTTGCCTCCTAATAATATGAAAAAAAAATCTCATTCTGGAAAGTCAACTTTGGTCTCCCCGGGTACCTACATCCCTCCACATTCGCATTGTATATATCTGCTTTGTCAATTTTTCATCTGTCATTTTTTCCACATGACCGAACCAGCGGAGCATGCCTTTTCGTATTTTAACACCAACACTTTTTTATTCATCTTGGGTTTCTTAAAAAAATATCTTGTAAGTAATCTCTTATTAATAAGCTTTTATATAAAAAGTTATCCATTTACTTTGATATTCAATTTTAATTTTTAAATTTTCAATCAAAATTTTGTTAAATCGGAAGAAGAAAAAAAGTTTTTTCAAGTTTACCTTGCCTTTGGTATCCCCTCTGTGGTCTAGCGGCTTAGTTGTTGGACTTGACTGCATGAGGTCCCGGGTTCTAATCCCAGGTCGGGCAACAAAAACAAAAAAAATCCAATTTTCTAATAAAAAAAAAATGTTGCTCGGAATTGGAAATGTGCCCGGTTGATGACAAGCTTACCACCTATAATTGTGGGACTTAGTTTCCTCGGCTAGTCGTAGCTGCCCTGGTTGTGCATCTGCCTACCTCTTCGGGGATATAGGATAGATGCGTACCTTTGTTGGAAAGCGTGTTTACATCTACGTAGAATGTCTTTTAATTTGTTAGAGATTAGAAAGGAAAGTGACACAAATAACTTGTTATCTCGATTCTGAACGGTTTCCGCGGTGGAGCTAAATAATTTTACTTAGCGGTCGTGGTAGCGGGCAACATTTATCAAAAAATAAATATAAATGTATTCCTGGACAAATTACAAAAACTGATAGAGCCCCAAAGTAAACAAATTATATAAACACGTTTTTTTTTAGTTAACACTTGTACTTATCCACAATATACTTTATTTAACACTTTCTGCTACTTTCTATCCAACCGGTTTCACTTTTTACAGCATCATCAGGGCTTTGAAACTAAAGATAAAAAAGACTGTTTTAATTTAACGTTCAATACTTATTTGGTTGAATGGCTTTTTTGTGTGTAAAAACGTGTGTATCCAATGGAATTCCATCAAGTGCCTACGATAGCAAGTATTGATTCTAGCAAATTATATGCTAATGTTATGGGTATTAGACAACGATAAAAATAGAAATACTTAAATATATACTAACACAAATTTAATAGACACCCAGATCGGGAAATATAGACATTTTAATGTTCATCAAATAAATGCATGCCCGGTCGGGAATCGAACCCGAGCTACGCGATTGATTGGTGACGTTAGGTGTGTACGCTAGCCCCTCGAACGAGACGGTCAAAAGGAAATAAAGTAAATTACTGATATTTTATATAGTAATGCTCAGTGCATAAAATATAATTTTACAAGATAAATGTGTGAACTTATTTTTAAATACGTCAAGTTCCACATTTCTAACGTCAAATCAAAAAAAAAACATAATTTAAAGTTTGTAGTCTTTGACCAATTTAAAGTGACGTGAGTGAGCCCAATTTAGAAGGAGTTTTAGACATACTAAATCTATGGTTTTGGCGCCATCGTGAATGAAGATGGTGGTATTTTTTTCACAATTATTGAATTAAGTGTAAAATATGAGTAAAATTGGTTAATTTAGGTGGGAATTAGTTTGATTTTGTTCAGTGAAAGTGCACGAATGAAATAATCATGAAGAAATTAGTGTATCGTGAATTTCCTCACTGCCGCCAAATCTCGTAAACGAGCTTGTGTAACGAAACCACCGCTTTACTCAAGACCCAGACAAGACTGTGTAAATAGTGACTAATGACTAAAATAAAGAACTAATACGGAAGACATAAATTGAAAATGTATAACAAGAAAAATATTTATTAATACGGAAGACGTGGCTGTATGGACACAGACCCTTTGCCTTTCCCCGACTGGGATAAAATTAAAAAACAACAACAACCAATTTAGAAGTATCAAATTATTAAAAAATATTATGACTATGCAATTCAAAGCAACTTTTATTATGAATCTCGCTCCCGTAAACGCAACTTTTAATATAGCTACCGAACAAAATTCCTGATGCATACGAAGTCCTCGAACGTGGCGCACATTCGAGTACCCTTTTGATAGGTAAGGAGCGTTTTTTGGAAAAAAAATATGATTTATAGGTTGTAATATATCGAGGAGCTTTTAAAATAGCTGAGTCATTGTTTCACCGACAGTTCTATTATTATGGGGCCATTCAATTAAAAACAAAACTAATAAATAAGCGCAGCATACCTGCAAAAACGTTCTTCAACTAATTTATTGGGTACCATGTCGCGACATGATCATTATTTTTTGAAAAATGTTTCCGAAATGGCCCCACATAAAGTTTCTAAAAAAGATCCAACAAAATCGGTTGGGTATTAGCCGAGTTATCGCGTAACAAACGTACAAACAATTATTAAAGTATGCAGTCGAATTAAAAACGTTCTCTTTCTTTAGAGTTGGACCTACTTTACCCCTACCTTTTTACTAAGCAACTTAAATTTACAAATAACAAGCAGCTTGCCCCAGATTCGCACAGGTGGGTAAACTTCTATGTTATTATACAATACATAATATTTCGTGTCAAATCACTCTATTGAAAGAACCGCATCAAAACTTGTTGCGTAGTTTTTAAGATAAAGCATGCATAGAGACGGACGGCGGGAAACAACTTTGTTTTCAACTGGCGAAAAAAGGAGGAGGTTCTCAATTCGACCCATATGTTTTTTTTGTATATATGTTACTCGATTATTCCGGTGTTTGTGAACGGATTTTTAAAATTGTCTTTTTAATTGAAAGCCTATACTCCCGCGGTGGTCCATTTATAATTTGGTCCAGGTGTACATTAGCATTCATGAGAAGACCACATATTATGTAGTTTTACTGTGACATCCTACTAGGTGGTAGAGTTTCGCAGCGACTCACCCGGATTGATAACACCGCCTTACATACCATACCATACCATAACGTCATGACGTGTTCGGATTTGGAGGGTAAGGTAGCCGGCAAACTTACTTTTGCTCGAGGCCTAGCATCCCGGCCTCAGGTTGGCAACGCACCATTGCCATCTTTAGTGTCCCTAAGCGGCGTGAATTTCTTACCATCAGGAAGTCCGTCTGCTTGTATGCCTTCCATTATCATTAAACAAAAAATAGATATTGAATGGTAATTTTTTGCGACAGTTTGCATAGATAAGTGCTGTCGATTTTCGTGCCATAATAGCATCAGTATCCTCCTCAGTAGTTCAGTTGGAGGGTAGGGTAGCATCGTTACGCAGAAGGCTTAAAACCCCAGCTATGGGTGGGTTATAAGGCTAAAAATTGCAAGTCTTAGTCACAGTTTTACTGAACGAAATCGTTTCCTCATTTGACACGTATGACACAGAACAAATATGAAACAGTGTGGAAATTGAAAACAAACGTTCTAAACGTCAGACTCATACAATCACGCGCATCGATGAGGTCGCTAAGCGGTTTTCGCTTTACTGCAGTAGCGAGTGTCACTTTATTATTTGTTTCTGCGATCTTTTTAAAAATACCACGAGCCTGTTAGTATTTCGGTGGGATTATCCGTCGCCATGAGATTACCTATTTATATAATTTTTAAACGACGTAGTTATTTTAATTCATAATATTAATTGATCACTACAGATACGTTAAAATAAAGATAAAAACTAACATGACAATCCAATGCTCCAATGGTGTGTAGCTAAGTATTTTATTATAATTACCCGTATTGGTCCAGGTCCTCTGTGTTAAATATACAATCTGCTGTCCCGCTTGGCAGCTCGTAAAAGACGAGCAAGACGAAACATTACTAATAAGTCCACTGTTAGTGCAGTGCTGTACAGCAACTTGCCCTGGTAGGGGTTTACCGCCTTACCTATTTCCATAATAATTGTCATTTGACAGTTCGGAGAGTAGGGTAATTGACCTGGCACACTGGCCACATGACAGCAACGCAGCTACAACATCTATGATGTATAGGCTGTGTTTTTCTTTGCCATTAGGGGAGCCGCATGTTTATTCGCTGTTTTATGCCAAAACATAAATAATATTCACTACACTTAGTTTCGATACTGTTCCATATTTGTACTGTGCGTATAGCAGGTAGTTACGAGTATTTCCACAATTATTTAAGTAAAAAATAACGCAAACGCTACTTTATTCAAAACACGTAGTTGTTTTGATCACATCAACCAAAAGAGGCTAAAAATATGGCAACAGTTTCATAGCACTCGTGATAAGTAGCCTTAAAATAAAACTTAGTAAATAGGAAGGACTGAGATGTGCAGTTGTGATAGTGCTGTTTGTGAAATGCAAGTTTTAATATTTTCCCGTATTTTAAGAGTTACGAGAATAATCTGAACTTCCTTTATATTTATGTTTTAGTTTTATACAACGTAAAGAGAGGGATGCTGTAAGTAAGACGTCTCACTCTCTCTTTGTCTCTGCATGTGTGTTTCTGTGACATAAAAACTTTTAAAAAAATGACCGATTTCGATGCGGATATTTTATAGGAAAGCTACCATAATCTAGAAAATTTTTAGCTACATTATATTTTGACAGAGGCCATTGAAAATGTTCATTTTTAGTGTTATATTACAATTGCTTTCATAGAATATTAAAATATGAAATTTGTGTAACATGTCATATAGATTGGTTAGGCATTATCAATTTCAGCCATCTGTGATCGTCATTTTCTTATTCCATTTGTGATTGTGGAGTAGTTGGTAAAGTTACTTACTCAGCCGTATGATTCCAGTCTTAACCTGGAAACATACCTATGCCATATCCAGCTTACGCAATGTGTATTTCATCAGATAATTAATTTTATTTGCATTTAATATTTCATTAGCAGAGGAAAGGGTTATCACATACCAACATTGAAGAAATAAAAAAAAAGTGTCTTCACGCCCATATCCCTGAAGAGGTTGGCAGAGGTACAACCAAGGCACCCACGACTAGCCGAAGACACTAAGTGCCAAAATGTGATAGGTGGCAAGCCTATCGCCAACCGGGCACATTTCCAATCCCGATCATTGTTTTTATTAGAAAATTGGAAAAATCCAAAATTTCTTTTTGTTGGCTGACCCGGGATTCGAACCCGGGACCTCATGCAGTCAAGTCCAATACTCGGACCGCTAGACCACAAACGCGATTATCATTGAAGAAATGTTATTTATTTTAAGTTTTGTAAAAGTTTGGGTAGATGTTTTTTTTTACTGGTAGAAGAATGCCGTGCTTAACTTTCCGCGTCTCTTCTAAATCGCCGTCTTACCTATTCTTGCCGAAATAATACCAGTTTTACGTCCCGAAGCTTGCACAACAAATGGCATAGAACCTCGGCATGACCATTACCACCAGGAGAGCATTTTTCTGCTTGTTTGCTATCCTATCATATAAAATATAGGTTTTTATGTTTAAATATATATTTTCAATTTATTTAAGACTTATCAGCTAAACCAATGTTTTCCCCGTGTTGATCCAGGCGTCTTTGCAGAATAGACCCAAATGGTTGAATCCAATGGTCCAATGGTCCAATGGACCCTTCCATAGGTTTACCGTCACTAACACCGTAACATCCGACTAGGTGGTAGAGTTTAGCAGCGACTCGTCCGTATTGGTACCACCGTCTTAACTATTCCTGCCGCCATAACGTCAGTGCTTGCCGTTGTTGTGTTCGGTTCGGAGGATAAGGTAGCCGGTAATCTTACTTTTGCTCGAGGTCTAACATCCCGACCTAGGGTTGGCGGCACACCATTACTACCTTTGGTGTCTCCAGGTGGCGTGAATTTCTTATCATCAGGAATTCCGTCTGCTTGTTGGCCTTCCAATATCATAAAAATAAAAATAGGTCATATGTGAGTGGTATTATTTCCTAATTTTTAATCTTACTATACGAATTTGTAGTTGTACGTAGATTTTTCTAAATTAAAAATTAGAAATTTAGCAAAGAGTGAAATCTTAAAGTAATGATGACACAAAAGACAGAGGTTACTTTAGTTTTATAAAAAAATCCTTTGACAGATTTAAAAAAAAATTTAACACTCGGATGAAGCCGCGGATACAAAACTAGAATGTTTTATTCTTTTTAAAAGATTATATTTAATCCAACGACTTTTATACATTACTCTTAAAATGTTACGCGATACGAATGCAAAAACAGTGAATACATTAACTTTAAGGAACTGCAGTAAACGAAATTATTCTGGTAGTAGTTAGTTCTTGCCTCTGCCTACCTATTCAGGGATACGGGCGTGAAGATATTTTTTTTTAATTACATTATATACTGGAAAAAAATAAAAATTACAATCTAATTTTAAGTTAAATGAAAATATCACGAAGGACAACAAATTACATTATAAATTGCATTTCACTACTCTCTGGATTGGAATACAACAGCGTCTTTACTCAGGAATAGGTAAGTGTATCCCAGTTGCTCCACAACACTATATCGAGAATAGAATAACTCTTTATTGTGCACCAAAATACATGAAAAATAAATACATTGAAAGAAACTTAAAAACTAAGTGATACATGAAGACGGCCTTATCGTCAAAACAGCCATCTCTTCCAGGAAACCTTATGTTATGGAGACATAATAAAATAAATTTTGCACGATAGTGCTTTAATACACAAAAAATAAAAGTAACACATGTAATATCAATTGGAATAGAACTGTTTTAAAATAAAGAAAAAAAAAGAATAAACTGATTAACGTTAACCGAGTCATATTGAACGTAGAGTTGATAATGGCCAGTTGGAGTACCCAGGCAAGGATGTAGATATTTTTACGTACCAATGTCGAAGAAAACTAATTTCGGCTAGTTAGTAGTAGCCAGCGGTTTCATCCTAATCATATGAAATATTTATAAGTCTATCTGTTTGGTACTCTAACGTATAAAGTATTCAATTCAATTCATTAATTTGTAGAAGTAGGTACAGTCATAGGTGTTAAAGATTACATTACAAAAGAACGACGACTCCTGGCCTAGTGGCGTACAAATATTATTTAGGAAAAAGAACGTAAATTTTAAGAAATAAAATTTAAAAGTTGCAGCACTCAGTTTCATTATATCACGTATGTACGTAGACATTGTAGGTTCAATGCAGAACTAGTAATACTCCAGCTAGCCTGATCTTGTCTATGTTTTAATACGTGATGCCAAAACTTTAGACCCCTTTTTACGAAAATTGCACGGACACAGGAGCATAAAATTTGGCTCAGTTACAGTTTATGTGTAGAAGAAGTGCAGAAAGCTAATATTTTTCAATAATAATGCCTATGAAGGATATTAAGTCAATAAATAAAACGTTACACACACTATCATGCATTTGACACACACAAACAAATATATTGATGATAACGATAAAAGATCACAGATGGCGCACCATACATTTTGAAAATAAAGTAGTTGGTCTTGAGAAATGAAGATGGCGTTCTTATCAACAAGACATTAAAATTTAATTTCGACCAATGGGCGACCACTAGTTAATATTACTATACATAAATAAAGTTAAGAAATCACCCATTTAAATTAATTACTATTACATCTTCAGTAAAGTACCTAGTGCCAAGTTTTATCAAAATCCATTGTACAATTTTTAAGTTAAAAAGTAACAAATATTTATACATTCATCCATCCTTACAAACATTTACATTTATAGCAATAATAGAAAGCAGGACATGAGTCTTGAAAGTTGTGATTTATAGTTTTAGAACTACTATTGAATCAGGTAATTGTTAAGCTATTTTTCTCAGAGGAGACATGTTGACATTGTGGTACTACTTTTTTTTTAGAAAATAACAAAATCTCGAAATAAATATACCAGTAACAAAAAGAATAGAAAGTTTAAAATGTATTCATTTATTTAAAAAGTGATTTTAACCGTCCGTAAAAATAAAAGTTCTTCAAAACCCAAATTCCACATTTCAAATGCTCAATATAGCTTTGCGATATTTGAAAGAGCTTCGGGCTATACTCACCTAAATTTGACAAGAGCTTAACCCAGGTTTCGTAGAAAACCAACTATGTTTTAAAGGAAAATATGAAATACCAAGTTTTAAAAGCGGCTTCGTCAGTATTTTCTACCGGCTTTTAAAAAAGACGACGTATTAACGAACAACTTATATTTTTTTTACGATCGATCGATTTCTCAACCATTTTTACATTTGGAATAGGGTTTTTTTGAAATGATTCTATTGTGATCAAGGCTAGATGTTCTGATGGGATTTTAGGAATATAAAAAAATTATCTCCACGCCCATATCCCCGAAGAGGTAGGTACAACCAAGGCACCCACGACTAGCCGAAGATACTAAGTCCCACAATGTGATAGGTGGCAAGCCTATCGCCAACCGGGCACAATTCCAATCCCTACCAAAATTTTTTTTGTTTGACAATTTGAAAAATCCAATTTTCTTTTTGTTGGCCGATCTGGGATTCGAACCCAGGAATAGGATTTTAGGATTTTAGGGATATATCTAAGAAAATACTTTTTTTATATGTTAGGACACCGAACAAATACACACCTCTCTTGATATCATTAGAAAGCCGTGGCCTACAGTAATAAATGTTGTGAGTGCCTGGCAGTCCTGTGGCCGGGATGTCCGCAAATTGTGCAAGTCTACCGATTGACCCTGCCTTCGTACTGGCACAGAACATTAAGAAGCATCTTCACGCCCATATCCGCAAAGAAGTAGGCAGAGTCATAACAACCAGGGCATCCACGACTAGCCTATCGCCAACCGGACAATATGCACTCCTGAGCAATATTTTTGAAGTGACAACGTCTTAAATTAGGTTGTGACACGGAGTCACTTTTGAAAAAGCGTAACGCCCGCTCACGTCTGTTACAATGAGTCACCAAACGAGAGAGAGGCCCGCCGGACCGGTACAATGTTTTAGTAAACAAAATATATTTCTATAGTTAAAATTTGTGCATTTCTTATTTTCTTTCAATTCCTTGTTTCTATTATGCAATTTAATAATATTCATATCAATAAATATTCTACCGAGAAAAAGACGTTGTCACGTAAAATCTTCGCCCGTAAAACCGACTTTACAGGCAACCATTTTTTTTATTAGAAAAGTGGAAAATAACATATTGCTATGATGGCGGCACCAAAGCAGGCAGTAAGGTGGTGCTTCCCTATTCGGAGGTGATGCAACACCGCACTTTCCACCAGTAGTCTTGTTGGAAATGACCCATTGAA
>NJDC01004914.1:86421-96719 GCA_002245475.1 Calephelis virginiensis
GGGTTTTCCGTCAGGAGTGAAAAACAACAAACAAAATAAGCATAACAGAATTACAAGTAACCAAAGAAAACATTATAAACTTTTATGAAGTTTCTGGAAGTATAATAGTAGAAACATAGATAATTAAATAAACGATTCTACTAGCGCGATTCACAGATATAAATCTAACCAGGGTGTAGCTTAGCTCAATTAAAAGTAAATACTACAAATTGTCCAAGACGTTAACAACAATAACGAGTGTCTGAGAACTGAAAGTGCAGTGTTATTACTGTATCACACCCAGAGATACTCGTAACAGACGCTAACTTCGACACTTAAGACATTCTAGATACTGTTGTCTGTGATAATCACAATAATACTACTCTTAAGTGTAACCGTTTCAAAGCGGGTAGACTTTATTATGCTCTATACAACGTCTACTTCATGGAGATCTTTTTATGATTTATTTTATAGTATTGGAAGACATACAGACACTTTTATTGCATTGTGTGCATATGGTGGGAATTTCGGATCTTTTTGGGGTTCTGTAGATCTAATAAATAAATAAATATCCCTGGACAAGTTACACAAATTGAATCTAACCCCAAAGTAAGCGAATTATATGTACGCTTGTGTTTTGAGTGTTAGTCAACTATACAAAGGAATACTTAAGTAGATACCAGAATAAATTTACTAAATACTCAGACCCAGAAATGCAGATATCTAAATGTTCATCACACAAATGCCTGCCCCCTTCGGGAATCGAACCCGAGCCTCGCAGTTGGTCGTTGTAGTTAGCCGTGTACGCTAGCCACTCGATCACCGAGGCGGTAAATAAACATTAAACACTCTTGTTAAAAATTGATTTTATAAAGAATTGCGTTTTTTGAGATATAAATGTTTAAAGGTCGCAAAAACAACTTTGTTATTAAAAAACACTACGAAAAGCGGAGCATCTTTAAAGCGAAAATTTTCTTAAGCTGCGTTGTCCACTTTTTAGTAGGGCAAAAACTTAAACGGGTTAGTGTTACTGAGATCACCATGTCAATTGTATAGTTATTAATTACTTTCTTATTGTGATTTGTGGCTAAACGATTAAAGTGTGAAAATAAAACAATTTTTAACAAAAAAAAAACGACTTCAAACAATAAACTATAAAAACTCAACATGAATTAAAAAATGAGCTCAATGAAACAAAACTTACTAAAAACCGAAAAATGAATTGCACTTAGACTATAACAAAAGTGATATATGTACATATTAGTCATTAAGTATTAATACCTACGCCTATGCTCGCCTTTTGCGAGCTACCTGACAGGAAGGCAGATGGTCTATTCTATCATCCCTTCCACACACAGAAGGGCGACGCCTTTACATTTCTGGTGTCTATAGGCCACGGTTGTCTCTTACTTTCAGGGGCCCGTGTGTGTAATTTTTTTGATGTGTGAGATACACATAAAAAATTTAGCACTTGCTCCGTGCTTAATGTAAATCTATATGTATAAAAATCGATTTCTGTTTGTTAGTCTCGCTAAAACTCGAGAACGGTTGTGGCGAATTTTGATTTTGATTATATTTTCAAGTCCAGGAAAGGATTGAAAGATAAGAAAAAAGGAAAAACTGCGAGAAAACCAGAAAAAAACAACATTTTTATTTTTCCCATACGAACTGAACGGGTGGAACGCAGTTCGCCGGGACAGCTAGTTTTAAAATAAAAAATAATCTTCTCAAAATAAAGACGAATAGCGAACCTCCCTTTTTGGAGTCGGTTAAAAATAAATCTCAATGTCTACATTCAAGTCGTGCGAGTACATTCTCGAGGACTCTTATCGTAAGAAAACATGAAGGCTATCTCCCCGGGAGTGTCTCACAATTTAGTCGCAGTACGAATGTGGGAACGTTCTTTTGTCGCTTCATTCCCAACTGGACTATTATTTATTCTACTCAAACGTGATACCTTTTGCAGCCTTTAGATTTTTTATCGTTGCTAAAAGATTGTTTACCGACTTGGAAAAACGGAGGAACCTTCCCCTTTTTTTATGTTCGGCTTCTATATTTTTTTAAATATGTTCGATTCCTATTTTTTTTAAATATGTTCGAATCTTATATTTTTTTAGAAATATGCTTCGAGTTAATCAATTTCTCGGTCTTTCTTTTTATTTGAAAGAGTTGCACTTCCCAAGGTAACCCATTACCATTACAGCTGGATCAGATGATTATATCCCAGGAAAATCGAAGAAAATAGGTTTTTTTTGTGTAGTTAGATGACAATTACTGAAATCGATTTTTCTGCAAATTTATAGCTCTTAAATTAGTAAGTGTATTTTCATAGACACCGAAAAGGAAAAGTTATCACTTTGACTTTATGTTTAGTGTCTGTGTATGTTACGCGTAAAGCCAATTAGGATGAGATTTTGACTATTCTTTCTTGACGAAAATTTATACGGAACTAACATGGATTCATGACCTACCTTTGGAGAAAAAAATAATGGAATCCTAATACGGTTATAAAATTGTAGTCCGTCTTTTGCAATTTTACTACGCTTAAATCATTGTATAGATTTCATACTCCCAATTTTTAACTTGTGAAACAAGAACCAGCAAACCATAGATGTTAGTGGTTGCCTTCCTAAATCTGAGGTTATCTGCTTCTAGTCTACGTTATGTAAATTGCTTACATTGCATGAAACAATTAACTAGGCTAAATAGTGTGCTACGATTAGTGACACTGGTGGTCAACAAAACCTAGCTATGGCATAAATTTATCTGACTTTAAACCAGGACGGTGAAACCAGGGCACCCACGACTATCCGAAGATAATAAATACTATAATATATGTAAGAATAACTTCAACCCTGGATTGAAGTTATCTTAGATTCAGTTATACGTAGATCAAATCTAACAGTCACAATTCACGTTATATTTTAATGGAACACAATAATTCGTACATAGAGTATATTCGTACATATTTTTAAGTCTACAATTAACTACAATAAAACGTCCATCTAGTTCGGCGACTCCCAATAGGATGCCCCCACTTCCAACCTCTCTGCTCCTAGCTCTCGAGTACCCCGACTCTAGTCATTCCTTCCGCTGTTCAGATTGCTAGTCTAGTCATCACAAATATTCTTTACCGAAATCTTTTAAATGATATTTCTATGATTATAATTTTGATTTACAAGGTGTGAAACCTTACGCCAATCGCGCACATATCAAATCCCGTTCAAAGTACTTTTTATTAGACAATCGAAAAATACATTTTCAAGGCAATAAACGCTATACCATACAGACTATTTTTATGTTTTTTTTTAGCAAATAAACCATGTAGCTGATGAAATTAACATTTCACAGATGTATTAATAAATTTTCATATGATTGAAAACATAAAGTATGTTTTAATTATTACATTGAACATTGCAAAAACATTACAAGCATACATTCTTCTTCAAAAACATGGCCGGGGAATTTGATATAGGCTAATTATATTTAATTAAATCGAAACTCAATGCCGTGGTTAATTCTGTTTTGATAAATGTTAAATAATTGGCCTCGTCGTCGCCGCAAAGTCGCGTCTCTGTCCCGCTGTCTATCGACCCTAAAAATGTAGGATAACGACATTTGTAACGACTACTCCGTTGTATCTTTAACACACTTACAGAGCAATTGGTGTGTAAAGTGATTGTTGGCTGTTACACAACATTGTATAGTAATGTTTGTCGCTATTATAGTTTTTGTAAAGTTTCCTCGTAAATAGTAAGGAGCTATTGTTTTAACTATTATATTTTAACTATTATCTACTTGAATAACTTTGAGTCAAGAAACAAGATGTCAAATCTATGAAGAAAGAAAAGAAGTTGATTCCGATTATCGTTTTTTTTTATTTTCGCTCTAAAGTTTTTATTATTTTATTTAGTATTTATTTCTTCAAAATTTATGCACTGTAGTGTACAAAGGTGGACTTAATGCTACATGGCATTCTCTACCTATCAACCTAACTTTATTTGAAGTTATAATTAATCGGGGAAAAATAATTAATTTGCAAACACATTTAAACCTAATTTTAAGTAGCATATTAAACACATAACAACACATATATAACAATAAAAATACTAAGCATAAT
The DNA here is from genome assembly GCA_002245475.1 of Calephelis virginiensis. Taxonomy (NCBI): domain Eukaryota; kingdom Metazoa; phylum Arthropoda; class Insecta; order Lepidoptera; family Riodinidae; genus Calephelis; species Calephelis virginiensis. The sequence goes on from NJDC01004914.1 coordinate 90,521, forward strand.
ATATCAAAATGTTACAAGAAAAATACTGAACCGATTCTGTCTTCCATCAGTATTAGACAACTCACCTATCTTCAGTTACAGTTAGAATCCGGAACAACAAGAAAAAACAGAATAGACCATCTGCCTTCCTCCCAGGCTACTCGTAAAAGGAGAACATAGGCTTACCATCACTAACATCGTCACTTCTGACTAGATGGTAGAGTTTCGCAGCGACACACACGGACTAGTATCACATCCTTACATATTCCTGCCGACGTATAGTCAGCGCTTGCCATTGACGTGTTCCGATTCGGAGGGTAAGGTAGCCGGTAAACTCACTTTTGTTGGAGGCGTAACATCTCGGCTTCAGGTTGGCAACGCACCATTACTACCTTTGGTGTCTCTAGGCTGCGTGAATATCTCACCATCAGAAAATCCGTCTGCCTTATTTGCCTTCCAATGTCATAAATAATGATGTCCACGGATTCCACAGTTTATAATATTTTTACTCTGTATCCTAGTTTAAACTCTCCATGCGTAAATATAAATTTATTTTATTACTTATTATTTTATGTGTGTAAGCCAATTAAATAGTGTTTATTTAGTAGTTTATTTATCTGTACACCAGGTCTATTTCTTTTACTAATTTTTCCCTTTTACAAGTTGGCGGGAAAAAAAAATCTTTTTTTCTTGCCTTTTGTACTTTGTAAATAAAACAATTTGGTATAAACAAAAAATAATAATTATATTCTATAATATCTGTTGTTTAGAGTAAAGAGTTAATAGTAATATATACCAAATGTATCTATACATGTAATAACACTAAATCTGAATATATTTTTTTTAAGAAAACAATTACTTCTAATTCAGGATACGTTACCAAAACAGAGGGTTATTATTTTTTTTGTATCTTTGATGTTGTATTAAATGAAATGCATATTTTTTAAATTATCATGGACAGAATCGCTTTAAACGCATAAAAACATTTCTGACCATAATAATTAAAAAATCTTGGCTTGTCCTGTGATAAGTATGTCAACTTTCAATTCAATCTGATCTTTTAAAGTGGATACAAACGCATTGCAAAAAATATTTTAAAGCCTAAGCGGGTAAACCAGGGCACCAACGACTAACCTAAGACACTAAGTCCCACAGTGTGATATGTGGGAAGCCTATCACCAACCGGACACGTATCCAATCCCGAGCAACGTTTTTTTTTTATTAGATAATTGGAAAAAACAAAGTATCTATTGCTCGACCCGGGAATCAAACCTCATACAGTCAAATCCAACACCTGGATCTCTAGACCACAGAGGCGATTTATTTTACTTACTTATTATTATGTTAACTAAAAAATCTATGTGACCTTTTAAAGTGGATGAAAAATATGTTGAAAGCTAAAAAAAAGCGTTTTATAAAACCATACTAGAGAATTGATAGCTTCTTTCTTCTTGGAGTCGGTGTTGAATGATTACGACCTGTCTACAGATATAAGCTGAAATATATAATGTGACCTCAGCTGTATGAAATTGGATCAGTCGTTTGACCTCCCACAAAGTTTGACTTGTGAACTGAACTGTTAGTTTGAGGTACTGTATGTATTTGTCAACTTTGAGAGACTTTCCAAGTGCTATAACAGAGAAAACTTGTGGATTAGGTAGTTTGAAGTGAAAATGTTCAAATTGAATAATATTTTACTAACGGGTAATTTTCTGGTCTTATTTTTTTACATTATGCAAAGTAATTGGAAATAAATAAATATGTTATACTAGATGTTGCCCCCAGCTACGTTTATCTACTAAATGTATGAAAATCCAATTTTTGACATAGGCTATGTTTTGTCCCGATATGTACATGATAAAAACTAGCTCAAACCACACTCCGGATTCATAACTTAAAAATATACTATAACATCAAAATGTTGCGACGGATGCAAACTCTTTCGTTAATTATAATGCTAGCTTATGATATTGTAATAAATACCTACGAGCCGTTCCGATAAATTTGTGTGTCTGATTATCTGTAATTTGCATCATAACTGTTGAAAGGATGAACTGATTTTGATGTGGAATTTTTTATTTTAAAGCTGACGTAACGTGGTTAAAATATAAGGAGGTCCAAAGGTTTTGCGGAGGTCCTGTTATCTGTAAACTTACTGAACTTATATTAACTGTTTAGTTAACTGAAAAATTCTCAAAATCTGTTTACAATTATAATGGTTTAAAATGCTACAATATTCAAGAAAATAATAAATAAATACTCATAAAAAAACATGCACGTTACACGAAATCAATTTTGGTAACTTAATGGTTTTTACCATAAACGTAAGTCAACAAGTATGATGTAAGATTACAATGTCATGTTAACAAGAAAAAAGATAAGAGAGGTCGCACGCCCGGCACCGCAGTCTGTCGCACCAAACAGCTCCAAGTCATCAGAGGACGAATATGCAGCACCTCCTGAATGTGACGTGTCGAGCAGTGACGGCGGACTGCCTCCTCCAGCGCCATGCCGACTACTTGCGCTGCGCCGAGGGAGGCCACCATGGACGCCCCTAGGGCTAGCAAGACAATCCGCCCCTCATCCGGTCCCCGCTGTCAGTGATGTAGTGCGCCGCATGAGATGGACACAGCAAATAAATGAAAATGTAATACTATGGGGCGACAGAAGGCGGAACTAATCTCAATGCATATCGTTCCCGTTTATTGTCACTCTTTCAGGAACTTGAACCAGGCTTGACCGCTTCAGGACAGCGACTTTCAGATCAAGTACGATTCATCCTGCAAAATCAGGTGCTGGATGACACTGTGCTTTCGCGACTTCGTTGAGAAGTTACTGCTTCTGCGTCCACCGCTGAACGAGGCCCTCCAGTAACTCACTCACCACCTGTTTCTTTGGCAAGAGAGATTTAATTGATGATGTTTATCAAGCGAAGGACGTCGAACCAATAACAGTAAGAACAAATCTAATAGAACAAATGAGGGGGACTTTGAAAAATACAATTCTGGAATTCAAAAATATGCCAGTCTACGAGAGACCGCGGTTGCCGCGTTATCCTACGCATAAACGCAATATAGCACTAATAATAGCTCTAGATGGGATGCTAGACCCTTCAACTAGACCGTACAGTCTAGTCAAGATGTTGCTGTCACATATTTAATCCTTTATTATGCGGGTATCATAGTATGTCCCATCGCTTATGTTAAGTTACCAGAACATGACAGGATAATGAGACCTGCTCGTGAGTTACCTGCATGGCAAACGAGGATTGAACGGCGTATCATTGCAGCTAGGGTCATTATTGGAAAGCAAATTTCATTTAAGTCAGGGAACAACCGACCTAGGGTCATGGGTTTTGTAACACAAGCATTTTCTGGTACAGGTATAAATTCAAAAAAACTATAGTCTTGTGTTACAGAAAGCATTGATTATTTTAAACGAAAAAATTATGCGTGGGCCAACCGTATTCGCAGGTACAAAGAACGCTCCAATAGATATTACCAGAATCATATGTTTCAAAGTGATCAAAGACAGGTATATAGAGGTTGGGAGGGATCATCTAATTGTATGATAGATGGACAAGTACCAAATATGGACGAAATCTCCACATTCTGGAAAAAATATTTGGTCAGTATCAAATTGATGGTGAATGGATGAGCAAGGTGAAGCTTACTTCTGATTGAATCTACAAACATATGTATTGATGATGTAATAAATACAGTTCGTTCGACTCATAACTGGAAAAGCCTGAGGCCGGACGGACTACATAATTTTTGGTTAAGGTGGTTGGGATCTTTACACGCGCGCTTAGCTGAACAATTCTAGGAAGTCATCAAGTCTAGATCTCTCCCAGCCTTCATAACTAAAGGAATCACCTTTCTGCTCCATAAATCAAATAGTGCCACTGATCCTAAAACCACCACGTGCTTGCCTACAATATATAAGCTCCTTACATCCATTACAACTTCAAAATTAAACAAACATTTTTATACAAATAATATTTTGGATCCAGTTCAGAACGGATGTTAAGTTGGATCACGTGGTACAACGGAGCTCCTCCTTATTGACATGGCAGTTAACCAACAAGTTCGCAAGGGTCGGAAGAGTCTCTATACTGCCTGGATTGATTATAAGAAGGCCTACGATTCAGTGCCGCATACATGCCTAAGACGAATATTGAATTTGTACAAAGTCGATGCAACTCTGTGTTCTTTTTTTCATTCGTGTATGCGGCATTGGGCCACGGCTCTTTGCATACCAGGTAGTGTCTAGAATTTTCATAGCTCCGAACTTGTAAGAAGAAGGAGGAATTCTCCAGGGAGATAGTCTGAGTTCCTTATGGTTTTGCCTTGCTTTGAATCCCTTAAGTACTTTCTTAAGGGACTCAAAGGGTGGCTATCGGTTTCACAGACGGGGTGAAATAATTTATCATCTTTTGTTCATGGATGATCTGAAACTATTAACACCAAATAAACCAGACTTGATGCTATTACTGAATGTTACTCAAACGCTTAGTAATGTGAAGAAGTTTGGTTTAGATAAGTGTGCGGTCATGCATATACAAAGATGCAAGGTTGTGAATAGTGAATATTTACAGCTTTCGGAAATAATGCTCCTGAGATATCTTACCGAAGTTGAAACCTATAGATACCTTGGAATGCCGGAGGGATTGGGTATACATGATCGGGATGTCAAACAGCTGGTGAAAGAATGTTTCTTTGGCCGCTTGACAAAAGTTTTAAAAAGTCTTTTGACTGGGGTAACAAGGTGCAGCTTTCAACAGTTGGGTGATGCTTGTTCTCGTGTACACCTTTGGTATATTAAGGTGGACTAAGACAGAGTTAGATACCTTGGACCGTAAAATCCGTAAATATATCCACATAGTGACGTAATAGCAGTGGATACCGGATCAACGCCACCCTCCTTAGCCAAACAGAACTGGCGTAAACCGATGGTGCTTAGCACGCAGGACCACTTAGATCTATGGAAGAGCAAAGAATTACATTGACGGTTCCATCAGGTTCTGTACGGGTCTGGTGTAGATTTACTGGCGACCGTCTTTTGTTTGCAATTTGGTAATATTTTTGGTGAAACCGAAGGTTTTGGCTGTGTTATAGCTGACTAGGTTGTCAAGACCAATAACTACCGGAAATACATCATGAAATCTGACACTGTTGACATATGTCGGGCGTGCCATCATCCTGGTGAGTCTATACGACATATTATTTCCGATCGTTCTCGTCTTGCACTGGCATAACCAAGTGACCAAATATATTCTCCACTAACTTGCTCTCCAATACGGTCTTATTGTCTGTAGTACCATATTACAAGTACACACCGGAACCTGTTTTAGATAACAGCCACGCCAAGCTCTATTGGAATCACTCTATCATCACGGACATGACTATTGCTGCTAATAAGCCTGATATCGTGTTGTTAGACTGGTCGAAACTCCAGGCTTTTATTGGGGATGTCACCAATCCGTGTGACGTTAACCTTGTGAAAGCTGAACAGGACCAGCTGTCAAAATACCAAGACTTAGCTAACGAGGTTACTGATATGTGGAATGTTGCCTCAACAATAATAGTCCCGGTAGTCGTTTCCGTAAACGGTCTCATAGCAAAGAGTTTCAACCAACATCTAAACTTTCTCTTCATTTCTGGGTTAGGGATCAGATTCAGAAGGCAGTAGTATTGGGAACGGCACGTATTGTGCGGAAGTTTTAATTTGTCGCCCTGACTACTGACGGTTTAGTAAAAAGAGACCACCATTAGTAGGAATACGTTTTTTATATTTATATTTTTATTTGTTAAATGTAATAAATAAGAAATAAAGAAAATAAACCTATTAACGTATTACATATTAACCAACAAAATGGTTCATAATACATACAAGGACCACTGGGTATTACTATTATGCAACGCAATTCCTTTTCTCTCTACAACAATGTCCCCATTGTAGATATGTACACAGATAGCAGATTTGCGGTCGGAAAACCCACACAAGCTGTCGAAAATCTGGAAGGTACGATATCTCGTGTGATCTAGAATTTTCGTAGGAAATTGGTGCCTAATAACGAAATTGGCGAAAAACGAATTTTCAGAGCTAATATGATTATAACTTTCACGGATACATGTTTACGGTTTTTAAAACATGTTTTTATATCTTACTAGCTTTCCCAGCGAACTTTGTTCCACCCGTTCAGTTTGTATGGGAAAAT
>NJDC01004914.1:97187-132061 GCA_002245475.1 Calephelis virginiensis
TCGGAACAAACAAAGATTGACAGATAAAAATGTTATTTTTGTACTTGTACCGTATTTGCATTGAGCATTGTAAATATTAAAAAGCGATTGTTATAATTTTACAGACACTCCAATTTTATTTATTTTTTACATAATATGTGTATAGATACTGGTGGTGATATTGCAGTTCACAAACTAAACTTATTTTAGATGCATGCTATCTTTCTCAAATGAAACAAAAACAAAAGAGATGGAACAGTTTAGACATGTCAGATTGGTGCGGACATGTCTAATCGTTGTTTGTTCGGTAATGTTTTTAATCAACATTTTCCGAGTGATATATTCGTCTGTAGAAATGTCCTGGTACAGACTACTTCTAACAGCACTAAAAGTATTTTGTCTCTTTCTATTACTTTCGTAGAAAGAAGATAGAAATAACCGGAAATTAGTTTACTGAGTGCGCAACAAAATTACCACCATTGTCTCTATAATCTGATTAAACTCTCAAAATCTGGTAATAAAATAAACTCAGAAACGCAAAATTGAAATTTCGTAATAGATTGAAACAATTAATCAATCATTTATACCCACAAAATGGCTTAAAAATAAAGAAGTATCTTCACTTCCATATCCCCGAAGAGGTAGGCAGAGGGACAACTAGGGCACCCAGGACTAGCCTAAGACACTAAATCCCACAATGTGATAGGTGGCAAATCTACCCAACCGGGCAATAAAAAAACGTTTAAGGTAACATTTTTCATATTTTGCATTTTTTATGAGCATCTGATGCCTTTTTCAAGTAAATGAAAATATGAATTAGAAGATTCCAGAGCTCTGCTACAAAGTGACTCAATACTTGATGACACTAGATTAAAGTAATAAATATACTTCTGACTAGATGTATCCGCGACTGTGGCTGCGCGGATTTATCATAAAGGTGTATTGTTTTTTTAGATTTTTTTTTAAATAAATGTAGCTTAAGTTATTTCTTATAGTCAGCAACCAGTGAAGGTCCCGTCCACATCGGTCCAGCCGTTTCAAAGATCAGCTGAAACACAAACAGACAAAACATTTACGTAAAAGTATAAGTTTTTATCTAGTGAAAAGTATATTTGTAAATAAATTTTATGATATTAGTCAAGTTGTTTTCAAGTTATGACGTAATCAATACCTAATTAATATATTAGTAATCATTATTTTAAAAATGTCAAATTGGGTTATATTAATAGCTTGTATACCTACTCTAAATATTTTGAGCGTTTAGTTTCTATTAAAAAGAAAGTCGTGATTCGTTAGACTATAATACCGAATTTTTATTTTAATCTAAATTTTAAAAAGAAAGTCGTGAGAGTTACATTATTAATAACTCAAAAACGACTAAACCGATTTGGTTGAAATTTTATGGCGATGAAGCTTAGATACGGTTATTGGATACTTTTTATTCCGTAAGACTGCGATGAAACTATGAAAATCAACATTTTGATACAAACAATTCGAATGGGTGGAACGAAGTTCACCGGAACAGCTAGTGTCTTAATAACAGGAATAAGGACACTAAAACTTATACAACAAAGGTAGTATTTACAAGGTACTTATTAAAAGAGAATATTACAGCGTTTAAACGACTCGTACATAAGTTTAAACATAATTTAACATGTCTCGAAGAAAGTTGGTCCTGTTGGAATATCTCTCATGGAACTTCTCGTTTTGTATGAAAGTTGGTAAATCAGCAAGAAAATGCAGATTGAAGGAAAGCTATTTCCAACAAAACGGCTCGCATCGGCTCAGAAATTGGTTCCTCTTCCCGCTCCACTGGCCGACGAAACTTGCTACGCCGCGGTCTATTTTTAGGGTTCCGTCAGCGATTAGTTAAAACGGAACAGGTAGACTTCCGAAGTTTTAATTTTAGTTTGAACTCGTCTTGACTAATTAAGTGACGTTTGCGATGGTTTGGGATTAAGAGGAAATGTTTAACTATTCTATTGGTTTTTTTTTATGATTTTGGAAGGCAAACAAGCAGATGGATTTCCTTATGGTAACATATTCCTGCCGCCTAGAGACACCAAAAAGGTGGTAATGTTGCGTTGTCAACCAGAGGCCTTGAGCAAAAGTAAGTTTACCCTCTGAACCGGAACACGTCATAACGTTATGGCGGCAGGAATAGGTAAGGCGGTGGTACCAATCCGGATGAGTCGCTGCAAAACTCTACCACCTAGTTAGATGTCACGTTGTAGGCGACGGCAAGCCTATGCTCGCCTTTTACGAGCTGCCTGGCACAGGAAAGCAGATGTTCTATTCTACAAAGGAGCGAGGACCAACTCAGGGTAAAGTAGTGGCAGAAGTAATTATTTTCCCCAGGCAGGCAGGAAGTAATTATTTTTCATATTGGAATCTGTGTTATTTTAAAATCACCTTGCTTCACTTTTTCAGTTAAAATAAAAGTTTGAGTCATTTATTACTTAACAACATTTGAACTTTCTACACTTCTTTTATTTTATTTTGTAGGGTCAACGGGTTTCGTTACTTTAGCATTACTAGGGCGATTACATTTGAATTTCTGTTTAACATGTCTCGAAGAAAGTTGGTCTTGTTGGAATATCTCTCATGGAACTTCTCGTTTTGTATGAAAGTTGGTAAATCAGCAAGAAAATGCAGATTGAAGGAAAGCTATTTCCAACAATTATACAATTTAGTAATCATTTCTATACTGACGGTATATATATAAAGACTAGCCGACCTGGCACACTTGTGCTGCTTAACATTGATAGGTATAGGACATTGATTGTCAGTCTATGTAGGAAAAATTAAATATATATTTTTTTATTTTCCTCTTAATTTTTTAAAATTTTGCCTTATGTAAACCTTCTCCGGACAATTACTAATACAACCAAAAAACGTAATCATTCAATCCGTTCTAGCGTAATGCGATGACTACGCAAAATGGGTATTCATAATTTATACTAGTGGTCGCCCATTGGTCGAAATTCGACTGTAACAAATATTAATATATGTTTGATAACAACACCATCTTTATTTAGTAAGACCTACTTTGTTTCTAAGTATTATAAATTTAGTTTGTGAGCCATTTGTGATATTTTATCGTTATCATTAATACATTTGTTTGTGTGTGTGTCAAAAGAATGGTAGTTTGTGTAATGTTTGATTTTTCGATTTAATACATTTTAAAGGCACTATTACTGGAAAATATTAGCATTTTGTACTTCTTCTTCACATAAACTATTTGCCAAACTTTAGACTCCTCTCTCCGCGCAATTTTCGTAAAAAGGGTTCCAAAGTTTTTGCGTCACATATTAATGTTGTGATAGTCAGTGATTTCATTAGTTAATAACTAGAAACGTAAGTTTTTTTTTCAATCTATAGTTAGTTAGCCCATGTATTTTTATATATTTTTTTATGTCGATTGGTACTGCTTCAAGTTATAGTAATTACAACATTTTCTGAAAAGGACGCGCGGTCAAGGTCATTGCGCTTTATCAGATATATAGAGATAGTTTATGCTGAAACGACAGATCTTACTACTGCGTTAGTTTAAATGTAGACGTGTTAGTGCAAATAGACGACATCTCATATTATGTAAGTATCTTCACGCCAATATCCCTTAAAAGGTAGGTAGAGGCACAACCAAGACACCCAATTCTAGCCGAAGACACTAAGTACCCCAATGAGATAGGTGGCAAGCCTTATATAATGTATCATATATTATGTCAATATTTTTGAGAATCGTTATCTGTACATATCGATCTACTGTCGCATTTTGACATCCACTATGTAGATCCGCAATCCTTTAAGCATCATTCAGACGGTTGTAATCACGCCCCAATCACGCCTTCCACAAAGGTGACCTTTAAAGAAAGTGGCCTTGAAAGGTGAAACCTTATTCCGAAATATTTCAAAATTTGGACTAAATTTACATTCCACACCGATGCAAACCAATATATACAACCAATGTTTTAATCCGTGAGGAACCCCTATTACCCTTGGACACTTTGTAAACTAGTTAAATAACAAATCCAAAAAAAATGCTAAATGACACAGGTAACTCCAATTACAAAAGTATTTTATATGTAATTATTGCATAGGTACTTATCTTCAACTTAAAAGTTTTCAACTTATAAAGGTAAAAGTGTAAAATTGGATTAGCTATAAAAGTGTTTTTGTGTTTAAAAATAACATTACGCTATAATTTTATTGTAGAGGTCATGGTCACAAAGTTTCTAGCCAATAATAAAGTACCGTGTACCTATGTAATATTTTACTTGTAGCGTAGCTATAAAAGTACGGAACCGTCCACGCACAGTTTTAATTTTTGCTTGGACAGCTTTTATTTTTATTATCCCGTCCTGTTTCATAGTACGTTATAGATGTTTTAATCTCTAAAGCAATATTGTCATAGAATGATGCGGCATTCGTTGGATTCGGAAGAATACAGAAACAATATATCAGGTTATACGATTCTGCCGTAATACAATTTTATTGTATCTTAGAAATTGCTCTTAAAGCTCAAATATACTTCGTTTATTATTTTAGAACTCGTTTTAGAATTTTATACAAAGTTAAATGATTCTTAAAGACATATCTTAACGAATCTTTTCCTAAGCAGAATTGTAAGTATATTTTAATTTTATAACATTTTTATATGATTTTGATTTGGCATTGATTGGCTTGCTAAAATGGCATTTAAATTACATTAGTAGGTTGAAATAAAGTTTCCTTATTTATACAAATAGAGATGTTATAGTGAAATTTACTTTCTAATATTATTTTACTTTATTTATTAATAAAAAAGAAATATAAAAATTCAAGAAACCTTATTAACTCTTGTTAGTTTTACCTGGTATTATCTTTACTTTAAAATAAATCTTATACATTTGTAATGGTTTTAAACAGCAAGCAAAATTCACTTTTCTGGTTAATTCATCTGATTGTTAGAAATAAACATAATACCTCGATGTTATAGATGCGTGGCTAGCCTGTGGGTGGTCAGTTTTATAGGCATAATGTGCAAGTCAATCCTTTCTTTCGAACTGGAAGACTACTCGGTCAATATGCCAGCAGGAATAAATAAGGTTAAATATGTTAATGTAAAAAACATCTTCACGCCCATATCCCCGAAGGGGTAGGCATAGGCACAAATAAGGCACCCACGATTACTTGAAGAAACTAAGTCCCATAATGTGGCAAGCCTGTCGCCAACCGGGAACATTTCCAATCCCGAGCAACATTCTTTTTCTTAGAAAATTAGAAAAATCAAATTTTCTTTATGTTGCCCGACCCGAGATTCGAACCCGGGACCTAATGCAGTTAAGTCCAACAACTGAACCGCTAGACCACAGAGGCGACTATAATATGTGTATGTTAATGTAACTATATGTATATGTTAATGTAGTCTTGTTAATGGACCGAAACTGATGTAATTTAGATGATTCTTAGTTACATCACTATATTGTATAGGTTTTGCCGGGGTTTCATTTTCATTGAAAATTAAATTTTTTTTTGGCTGAAAATTGCAAATTAAATAATTTCATTTGGATTCATTAAAATGTTTAATTTTAAAATTGTCTATACTCTATCTGGTGGTTAAGCGCACTACAGCAACTTTCCTGGGTAGAATTCTACCCAACATAGTTTTTTTCACTACAAACTAAACGGATAGAAAGAATATCCCCGAGCCAGTCAGTATTAGAATAGAAGTAGCTAATTTCTTGCACCGTTGGCGAATTTATATCTATGCTAAAATTTTGTTTAAATCAGTTACCGTTGTACAGTTGTACCAAATTATACAAACAAGTTCTGTTTTTTATATTAGAAGAGACATTGCGTATTGAGATATCATCATACAAAATATGTAGAACTAAGAAAAATAGTTTCGAAAGCTTATTATATATTGAATAAGGGATCAGTGACCTACAGTTTAAGATGATATTTGATACCAAAACATCCCTGAGATGAACTCCCAAAAGGTTTACCCTTTACCCCTTCTCGCTCGTTGCTCTTTATAGGTCACCAGGGTCGTCAGGACTTCCACTATTCGAATAAAACCTCTCTAGAATCGGACAAGTTCCGATACCTGTAATATATACGTGTCTTTTTTACAAAAGTTTTGTTTTCAGGTCCCCAGATATTGTGGTTGGACCAGCTACAGATTAAAGGTTTCACATACGTATCTTCACACCAAGTTCTTAGCGGGGTAGGCAGGGAGTATCGAGTGCCCAATTTCACGATTTTGGCTTCTTCTCTCTCTCTGCCTCCACCTTCATCATCCTTTTCATGTAAACACGCCGGATTCGGAGACTTTTGAAACTCCCCTCAGCTAACATCTGAGAGATTTGATAATGGAATGTCAAGCTCTGTTGCCCACGGGTATCTACACACATTGGTATATCTGATTTATCAATCTTCAATTTGTCATTCTTTCCACATGACTGAACTAGCCCTTTCTCATTTTAGCACCAGCACTTTCTTTCAACTATTACGAATACGTCCAGCCCGCGTTACATCACAGATTTTCCGTAGTGCCCTCGTTAAAGGTTTTTTCAACTGGTATGCATTTGTTGTCTTCTAACAGTTCAGAGACTTTGTCAGCGTAGAATAGTTTTATTACTTACCTACTTACTTCGCGTCCATAGTTTCTAATGAGAAAAGCAAAGAGTATCGGGAGCCAAATTTCATAATGATTGTAAAGCTGCCCAACTTCCTTCGCATTTATTACCCTTTTCATACAAATACTCGGCTCGGAAGTTCATGAAGAAGAATAATGGCGAGTTTTAAAGAATAATAAATATTTATTTATTAGTAAGAGACACAAATATATATTCATCTCATTCTTTTTTCGAGTTTTTTTACGAGTTGCCTGGCAGGAAGGCAGATGGTCTATTCTGCTAAGGAGCCCGGACCAACTCAGAAAGAAGTTGTTTGAAAGTTCAGGTGATCGAGATTGTTTTCGCTACTTGTAAGTTTTGTATTGATTTTTTGATTTATTTTGTAATCATCAACATCATTACATAGTATAAAATAAAGTCGCGTTCTCTGTCCCTATATCCCTCTGTATGCTTAAATCTTTAAAACTACGCAACAGATTTTGATGCGGTTTTTTTTAATACGTAAAGTGATTAAGAAGGAAGGTTTATATGTTTATATCATAACCGTGCGAAGCCGCGGCGGGCTGCTAGTTATTTATAAATTACTGTCGATTTGAGTATAATCAACGACAGAAGTCATTTAAAGTTAACCAAACGAAAATGTACCAGTATTATATTTAAACCGTTTTAAACTTAGTTGCGGTATTTGGTTATAGCACTGACGAGTATTTTCCAACTGCGGTTGGTTTTACTGTGCTGCCCTGATTGCAAATGTTTCGATTCATGTAACTAACAGAAAGTTATTTTAGACCAAATTTGGCCAATCGATTCCGATCCGGTGGTAGTTTTATAATGTCGACGTGCACGGGCACCACTTATGCGGTCAACGTGATTATATATTCTAGTCCTGAAACGTTTATGGAGATCTTTTGAATCAAAACGGGGTGCACTTCGGGAGTGCCGGCAGAAGTGAAAACATGAATATTAACGTTGTGCATTTTTGATATTATGGAATGGTTAGGGAATAATTTTGAACGAATTGCTTTAATTATCAGTATGGTAGAGTTTCGCAGCGACTCGGTTTGGTACCACCGCCTTGCCTATTCCCGCCGCTATAACGTCATGGCGTGATCCGGTTTGGAGGGTAAGGTAGCCGGTAAATTTACTTTTGCTCGATGCCTAACATCCCGGGCTCAGGTTGGTAATGCACCATGCACCATCTTTGGTGTCTCTAGACGGCGTGAACTTCTTACCATCAGGAAATCCATCTGCTTATTTGCCTTTAAATATCATAAAAAAATATTTCAAGACAAACACCTGAAATATTGCAGAGAAAGTGGGAAAAACCACAACTAAATTTTGTACATACCAACTGTTAGGAGCTGTTAATGTAAAGCGATACGAAGCTCGCTGGTTCGGCTTGTTTATTTATAAAATACAGAACAGTTACGCACCTACAACATATGTGTATAGGCTGCAATTATTTCTTACCATCAAAAAGGTCTAACTACCTACTTAATCTTATACTTAATACTTAATTAAAACAACCGTATATGTTTAGATTTCAGTTTGCTTTCAAGCAAATTTGTAGTTTTGTTTGCGTTGGGCCATAGGTCGACTGACAGAATTAAAGCCGCACATTATTTAATCGCCTCTGTGGTGTAGCGGTTCAGGTGTTGGACTTGACTGCATGAGGTCCCGGGTTCGATTCCCGGGTAGGGCAACAAAAAGAAAATGGTTTTTCTAATTTTCATATAAAAAAATAAATGTTGCTCGGGATTGAATATGTGACAGATTGGCGATAGGCTTGCCATCTATCACATTGTGGGACTTAGTGTCTTCGGCTAGTCTTGGTTGCCCTGGTTGTGCTTCTGCCTACCTCTTTGGGGATATGAGCATAAAGAATTCTTAATTAACATTTAATCTATCATTAAGCTACAATTTGATATAAAAATGTCGACATAATGACGAATTAAGAGAATCAAGTAAATAAATATTACACATTACACAAATACAATCTAATTCCAAAGTAAGCAAAATTATACGCTTGTGTTTTGGGTTTTAGTCAACGATTCTAATACATAGAAATACTTAAATAGATACAAGAATAAATTTAATAAGCACCCAGACCCAGAAATGCAGATAATATCTAAATGCTCATGAAACCAATGTCTGCTTCAGTCGGAAATCAACCCGAGCCTTGCGCATAGTCGACGGATTTAGGCATGTACACCAAAGAGTATATAAATACTACGCAATAAGAGGCGGGACTTCGATAGATACATAGCAAACCCGAATTTGTATAAAGTTAACTTGAAAAAGTATAACCCGTATAATTTGAAAGTAAGTCTAAAGGCATTCAGATATAAGGCAACTAGTGTCATATGATTTGGGCGAATAAAAGACATAGCAAACTTATTTTTTTTATTTTTTGATATGAAAGTTGCGCTAAACTGATGTACACTAACCGCTCTGAAACGAGGCGGTTAAAATCATTGATGTCTCTGAGTGCGGACGTATACAACAAACTAAATATTAAAAAAAATCTAAGATTCATTCCAATATTCGTAACTCACTCATCCACTTAAGTATCAAAATGTGAATATATTCAATATTGATATTAAAATAAAATCCAGATAACATTGGAATAAAAAATCCACGTCAATCTCAACGTCTTAGGACAAACATAAAGTGTATCTGGCTGTCTTTATTATTTCCAAGTCCAACAATATTATGCGAGACGGCAGATGGATCAGAAAACGTAAATCTGACGTCTAAATATGTTTTCCACGAAAATACTCTTAAGGCTATGCTTTCATTATCTAACCAACATCAATCATTTTATACGAAGTGTTATACCAGGTGTTACTGTGGAAATGTTTGAGTAGATTGAGAATTGAAATCTTTAAAAATAATTATTATCAGATCTTCACGCCCGTACCCCCAAAACGTAAGGCTGAGGTCGTCTAATATTATCACTATAGCTGCAATTTTTCACTGTTTGCAAGGCTCGCGTACGATTCAGCGCGAAGACAGTTTAACTCATTAAATGTAGCCTAGAAACGGCCCGAGTAATGCATTCCGCATGACACATTGCAAGTTCCATTTGAATTCATGAATTCATTACAAAGAGATGCGGAATTGTGAGAAAAATGCGAACCGATTCATTTTCACTCGTCACAGACTAACTGTTGGGGTGTTGTTTGGATTTAGTGGGAAAAATGCGAGTTTCCCACTCTAATGCAATCTTTTACGTCATTGATTTATTTCACTTGTTTTAACTGCTTAAGTTGTTCCCTTTTTCACAGCTGATAAGCGACGCTTGTAGGGCTTACAAGGATTTATAGTAGTGGAAGTTTAATTGGCAGTGGTTTGTTTATCTGAGAAAAGTGAAATTATTCCTTATCACTAATTCACCTTTAATGAAGATTATATATCTTGAAAATAAGTGATTTTTATAGCTTGAACTATTTTTCGGATTTTCCGGATCTCTTCTTTCGGAGGAGTAATGTAATTCGAGCAAAAGTTCATGAGTTAAACACATACCACCTTTACTCAAATCATATACGCTTGTTTAATTAAACACTACACAAACTTGAAATCCAAACAACAACACACGTGAATAACATCGCAGCATGTCATTGGTTAAAAATCCAATTTTAGGCAGTGTTTATTAAAATACGTGTTCAACAAGTGTTTTAATTTTTAGTAATACGATAGTAGTCTGATTGGAAAAGATAAATTATTCTTTATCAATTAAATACCTTTGATATCTTCCATCATCATTTATCGTCTTATGGCAAGTTCCTTACGAGATAGGCAGAGGGTATATAGTGCGAAATGTCATTATAGTTTGAGTTGCTAACTTTCTCTATAACTATTCATTACTCTTTTTGACAACTTTGATAAAATCTTAACGATTTGGACACGGAGTATCAACCTAGGTCTAGGTAAACTAGGTCATCCACATAGTATGTCTACTGCGTCAATGTATCTGCCATACTTTCCACATGACTGAACAAACGGATCATGCCCTTAACTTTTTTTTTATCAATACTTTCTTTCAATGAATACTTTTAATATTCCCTGATATATATTGGCATCTCTTGAACTAGTTTGTTATAGGTTTCAATTTTTTAAAGTACTTTAGGCATAGAATAAATGGCCCGGGTCTCTGTGAAGAATATCTCAACCTCACTGCCAGGCATCTTGTAAAAGGAAAGCATAAGCTAAAACGGTCATCATCAACGAAGCTAGAGGTAGAATCATAGTGCAGAAACTTTCCCGAGTTTGTGCCTCCATGACAGAACATTGTTCTGTGTTAATCCAGGAGATAGAGTAGCTTATAGACTTGTACATTAAGCATATTACCCTGGCTTCGGGACAACGATACACCTATAAAATCTACACTATCTATACCACGGCATGTAGGCCACGGTTATCTTTTAGTATTAGGACATCAAAGTGCTCGTCCGCTGTCTTATATACAGGGTGTCACAGATGACCTTTAGGAAGCCAGAGCGTTGTAGCCATAGGCACTGTGTATCTTATGTAAAAAGTATTTAAAATAATGTAACTGGAAAAAATGCATCTTATGGCATTAGGGCTTTACTAGGCTTACATTACGGTGCTATTAGTAGAAGTAAAGTTGCTTACACCGATAACATATTATAGTAATATTTTTTGATTTTTTGGGATAGCATTTTTTTTTTGCTACCAGATTTTTTCTTTTTTTTTCTTTAGCTACGCAGTGCGTATGGCCACCATGCTCTGACTTCCTAAGATTATACTGTGGCACCCTGTATATCTCGAGTGCTTATCCGCTGTCTTATATTTAATGAGAGGTAATGTTGAAGAATATAATATTTCGAGTACAAATTTATGAGCAAAATCCCGAACAAGATAATTTACTTGACGAGTTTTGTTTTAGTGTCAATAAACTGTCTGCGTAAAAAGACTAGACTGGACGGCGCCGGGTTGTTACGCAAGTCCTAAGAAAAGAATCCGAGAATCGAGCCAAGTTGTATTACCAACATCTTGATAGAAATACGAGCTTGAAAATATTATTCAGCATAAATTATATGATTTACTTAAGCATGAAAATCTAGTTTACTATAGTAGTGTAAAGAATTGGTCGGCGATTAAAGAAGCTATATTTTATTGGTTTGTGTAGCAAAATCCTATTAGTATTATAAATGCAAAAGTTTGTCTATTTGTTTGTTACTCGATCATGCAAAACTGGTGAAATGATTTTTATGCAATTTGGCACACACATAGAAAGTAACTTGGATTAAAATAAAGGATAGCCCGAAGCATGTTCCTGGGGGACCATTAACCACGTTGACCGCGTGTGTGACCAGTGAAGTGGTGATTTGACCGGACAGACTTTATTCTGTCCTGGGTATGAATATTAATTACGCTTCATATAACCTCTCCTGACAAAAACTACACAATAAAAAAGCAGAATTAGTCTATCCGTTCACGTGTGATGAAATTGCCAAGCAAACTAGAGATTCACTTTTAACTGACTTTAAAAAGAAGGTTCTATATTCGACCCGTACGTATGTATATTATATACATACAGTATGTGCGTTTGTATGTATATATGTATGTATGTCGTTGGCCGAGGGGCTAGCATACACGCCTAACTATATCGATCAATGATGAGGCTCGCGTTCGATTCCCGACGGGAGCAGGTATTTGTATGGTGAACATTCAGATGTCTGTATTTCCGGGTCTGGGTGCTTATTAAACTTATTCTGGTAGCTATTTAAGTATTTCTATTTATGAGAATCGTTGACTAACACCCATAACACAAGCATATTATTTACTTACTTTGGGGTTAGATTCAATTTGTGTGACTTGTCCAGGGACATTAATTTATGTCTGTATATTCGCAATTGTTTTGAAAAGTACAGATCAGATTTTAACGGGATTTGTTTCACTTGATTGGAAATTTCTTTGGCAAGGATTAAAGATATAGCAAGTAAAGATCAGATGAAGGTCTTAGGAGATAAACCAAGAAACTCTGCAACAAGTGACAATCTAGCGGGATTATTGGGCATTAATGTCTTCTTATTTAAACGATTCTGATATTTTTTTACTATGAAATGCAATAATGGGTTTTTACTTAAAAGAATAACAAACAAACATACAAACTTCCGCATTTATAATATTAACTAGCGGTCCGCCCCGGCTCCGCACGGGTTATATATACATATAAACCTTCCTCTTTAAAAACTTTATCTATTAAAAAAACCGCATCAAAATCCGTTGCGTAGTTTGAGATTTGAGCATACAAAGGGACATAGGGACATAGGAAGCGACTTTGTTTTATACTATGTAGTGATATGATATACGTCTTATCTTTTCACCAAGTCTCTTGCAGGATATGCAGGATATGTAAGGATATTATGATAGGTATATAACATGCCTTAGTCAAAATGTGTTTGAAAAGTTGGATACTAGTAACAGCTTATAAAATATTCACATATTTTTAATGGACTTGGAAAAGTTGCGCTTTAACCCTGTAAACAGTTTATAAGATATATAAAAATCGTTAAGTCACGCGATATACCAAATTTATAAATATTAACATAGTATCTGTGTTTGATGTCAGCGAATGACATCTTTTACGTATATGCATACCATTGATAGAAAATAATAATAACCTTAAACTTTTATTGAAATAATGTATCTTTATGACCATATCTCCGAAAGAGTAGGCAGAGGCACAACCAAGGTACCCAGGATTAGCTGCAGAAACTAAGTTCCACAATGTTATTATTATCAGAAAATTGAAAAAACCCTGTCTGTCTTTAATAATACTTACAATATCTTAAACTCATCCTATCGATTCTTATGAAAAGGAAAAATGTAAAATAAGCAACACGTTATTAAATTTAATAAAAAAATAAAAGAAAAGCTAACGAAAATCTGGTTGCTCAGTTACTCTGGAAGCGAATTGGACTAGGACGACTGTTAGTACCCTTTTCTGTCATTGGAAAGGGAAGGGTGCAGAGTTGATACAATGTGCAGACATGGCAGCAGACAGGGTGGCAGGCTGTTCGACTCACGTGAAGTGACGGTTGTGAGGTTTGCGGAGGAGGTGGGAGCTTCACCTTCTTGTCAAGCGCGTCACGGGGTGACAGCAAGTACCTACCTTTCGGGCTCCTTAGCTGAATAGACCATCTGCCTTCCTGTGCCAGGCATCTCGTAAATGGCGAACACAGACTTACCATCACAAACACCGTGACATTTGACTAGGTGCTAGAGTTTGGCAGTGACCCGGATGGGTACCACCACCTTACCTGTTCCTGTCGCCATAGCGTCAGCGCTTGCGGTTGACGCGTTCCGATTCGGAGGGTAAAGTAGCCGGTAAACTTCCTTTTGCTCGAGGCCTAACATGCCAGCCTAAGGTTGGCAACGCATATAGGTATCTCCAGGAGGCATGAATTTGTTACCATCAGGAAATCCGCCTGCTTGTTCTGCTGCTTTCTTTCCAATATCATAAGAAAAAAGTACCTGCAACACGTACCTAAGTGCCTGTTGCCACTGATACGCTGAAGTGTTGCGCAATATATCTGCGCATATTTAGGTAAATCACAGGCTTCTATTAAGTGGGATTTCGAGGAAGATGATTGCAAGGTGCAGCGACGATAGGATAAGGGATGTGGACGGAAGTGTTCCCATAGCCCTATACCTGGCGAAGGGGAGGACAACTTATAGTTATAGTTGGTAATTATTAGTCATTCGGTGAAGTTGCAAACAATCGCGAGATTAGCAACAATTTAGTTATTCAAAAAAATGGTCATAACCCGCCACTTCCGAAAGTTTCCCGCCACACAAAAATCTGTCGGGTCAGATAGTAATAATATAACGTGGAAAGAAGTGATTGTTTGTACTGAATATTTGTACTCAGATATGACTATCTAAAATTAGTAGTGATGGCCCATTGGTCGAAATTCGACCATAGTAAATTTTAATATCTTGTTGATAAGAACAACATCTTCATTTCTCAAGACCAATTACTTTGTTTCCAAATTTTATCGTGCGCCATCTGTGATCTTTTATTGTTATCATCAATATATTTATTTGTGTGTGTCAAATGTAATGTTTTATTTATTGATTTAAAATATTAGCGTTCTGCACAACTCCTACACATAAACTATAAGTGTACCAAATTGTATGCTCTTGCGTCCTCGTAATTTTCGTAAAAAGGGGTCCAAAGTTTTGGCATCACGTATTAATATATAGATTTTAGCAATATAATAGAAACTTTGCTATTAAAGTTCTTGTTGGTAATTCAAGTCATTCAAACTATCCTTGTTTATTATAAAACATAAAGAATGGTGTATTTTTCAAAGAGTTAAAGAGATAAGGTTTCAAAATTGCAACATGTAAAGAACAAATTGTATCAGGTATTCCAGAAATTAATTTTACTTAAAAAAATCCAAAACACGAATACTAAATCATAAACAAATTAGGCGGATTGCCTTAAGGTATAAAAGTATGTAAACCGCCGAAAGATTTCCTTTTCAATTTTCTTTTATAGGGCCCCTTTGTTGTATTTTAGGGAAACATTAGGATTTTATTCCGACTAAGCTCGTAGCTTGTGCTTAAAAGTTAATTTCCAAGCTTTTATAGCTATATCAGAAATATCGTTAATGCTAATTTAGTTTTAGTAGTTCTTACTGCATACGTTTTGTAATAAGTCTACAGGAAACAAAGTTTAAGGTGCATTTTCCAACGAAAGAAAGGAAAACAAGTCAGAGAAAACAAAAAAAAAACACGCAGTTTGGTTAATAATATATTCCATATTGAAGTTAGTTTAAAATAAGTATAGTAGTAGTATTTAAATTATGCGTTTCGGCTATATTCGTCAAGCTTCGGAAATTCGAATGTATTTTAAAGATATCTAAATAGAGTTGTTATTACATAATTAATCATTTCGCTTAAATTTAGATTAGGTCAGCCAATTTAAAAATAAAAGTATAAAGTGTAAAAAGAATAAAAAGTGTAAAGCCGAAGCGCATAATTTAAATAGTAGAACTATATATACGAGTACATTGACCCACGAAGAAACTTCTTAGTCTGAAAGTTAATAATTGTACTTTTAAGACCGCACTCAGAGATGTAAATTAACTTTTAATCTATCATTAAGTCACAATTTTGTATACCTTGAAAATGTCGATAATATTGACTAATTAAGAAACAGTTGACGTATCTGAGTGCAGCCCTGAAATTTAACTAGGGTAAGTATAATGTACGTTGCTTGTTATATAATTCACATAATATTACTATTATTATAAATGCGAAAGTTCGTATGTTTATTTGTTTGTTTGTTACTCCTTCAGGCAGAAACTACTGATTCGATTTGTTTGAATTTTGGCACAAACATAGAGGGTAACTTGGATTAACACAAAGGATATTTTTTATTCCAAAAAAACCTGTAGAATGTAGTTGTCATACAGTTACTTAAATACTTGAACTTTTCTACAATAAAAAAATGTGGATTACTCACAAAATAAATAATACTACGAGATACGTTATTAATTCGTTTTTTTTTTATGTTCAGTTTAAGTAAATATACAACACTAATAAACAAATATAAAAAAAAATGTAAACTACATCTAAGATTCTAAGATTCGAGTTTGCGAAAGTTTAGTATTCTAAACACACGATGTTCTGGTTAGTTACTGAAACCGAGTGGGGACAAGTACAGCAAACGAAGATATACCCTGCTGGACTTGGCTACTCTCCACATACTTAGATTTAAATGTTTGTACGATACAGAAACACCCACTTTTATGTGAATGTGATTTTCATGGTGATGTCATTTTTATTTACTGCAAACTGCAATAATTCGTTAACAATTATTTCATTAACTCGTCGCGATTTGACTATTTCTTTTTGGGAAGATTTAGATTTGATCCCTTGTTAATTTTAAAAAACGTGAACTATTATGCGTTATTAAGTATTAATACTATATAATTAATAACTGTATAACAATATACTATACACATACTCGGTTGATATAATTAATAATGACGTTATCAAAGAGGTGAAAATTATATACCTAACTCTGAGACCACTAGTCGGATCATGATAAGATTTATCTATTTCGGAATTTAATCCTTTATAGAAAGAACTGTCAAGATTAGTTCTTTGATTACTGAGTAATCGCGTAACAAACACCTATACCAAAAAACCACACAGTTGAATTCATAACCTACGCTTCCAGGGGTCGGTTAAAATAATTAAGAACTTAATTTTAAATTGTTAATAAAACATAACGTAAAAGTACATTTTTGCGCATAAGTTAAAATATAATAGAATGTTTATGAATTATAGGCGTCCGTTGTCGAATTTAAACGCGGTCAAGAACGCTGTTTTTAAATGTCAAGAGTGTCATATCAATTTCATTGTCAAACAAATATGGTTGTTGTAAACAATTGTAAATACTTAATTGTTAAAAAAAACTTGAACTAAACTTAAACTGTTTAAAATGTTTAGTAGCTATTTAGGAAATGAGAATTTTATTAATTTTAATTATAATAGCTTACAAACGTTATCACAAACGATAATTTAACTTGTTTACACTGAAGTTAGTTTTACTTAACTCGGTTTTCAATATGATCCATGAAATCATCCCTTCTATTCCACCTAACACAAGTGCGCTTGCACTTAAAAGGAGACTCCGATCGCATTGTGTTAATGTACAAAAAATAATCGAATAAACATTTTTTGATTCTTTTGAAGTTATACTTCTTTTGACGCGTTTGGAAAAAATGATGAGGATAATTTTTTACGATGCGCGCGCACACCGTCACGTAAAAACCGACATGATGAAGTTAGCTATGAAGTTAGCTATAGATAACATTTTAGTTTTTAAAAAGATTTTTATCTTATTACGCCGAAGAAGTATAACTTCTAACGCGTGTACATTAGTACACACACACTTTTTTTTATTACGTGAAAAAGCGTTCTTATTTCGAAAAAAAAATCTCATCAAGACAACCTAACGACACAATAAACAACTATATAAAACCTTAGATTGATAAATGTACTTTAGAAAAGTATCTTTACGTCCATATCCCCAAAGATGTCGGCATTTATACCACAAAGGTACCATTTTTTTTTATTAATTTTAGCAGTAGTACCGTTGTGTACCAAGTTATAAATTTACTCGTATTGAAAAAATAAGCTATGGTAATTTTTTTCCATCTTCAAATTTTTCGATATAAAAAAGCAATTCAAAAGTGAATGTATTGATGAACCAACTCATTTTTTAAATAGCGGTATTAAAATAGCCATAGCCGTATACTACGGCGATGAGATTATTAGAAAACGAGGCGATGGGCGCACCGGGATTAGGTACATTAACTTTGGAAAGTCAATATCGTTAGCTCTTAAAATTTATTGTAGTCTTAAATAATATAAGCGCCATTACACCAACATTTTTAGAAATCGACCATAAACTTAAATGTTATGGAACTTTTATCCTTACGTTAATGTTTTTTTTTAATTTTATAATGAACTAGCAGTTTGCTTGCAGAATAGTTTTTTCACAGAAAATTTATGTCCTATTATAATAATAGCCCTTTGGGGGTTGATTTTTGAAAAAAATACCCTATGTTTGAACTGTGACCTTTAGTTATATTTATTTTAAGGTTTGGCCATAAAACGGATCAAGACATTTTAGAATTTACTAGCTTTACATGTACAACAAACATATATTATATAGACCGCCTGGTTGGTCGAGTGGCTAACGTACATGCCTAACTACATCGACCAAACGTGAGGCTCGGGTTGGATTCCCAACGGGGTCAGGCATTTATCTGATGAACATTTAGATATCTGCTTTTCCGGGTCTAGGTGCTTATTAAATTTATTTTGGTATCTATTTAAGTATTTCTATGTATTAGAATCGTGGACTAACACTACAATACAAGCTAATAATACAAGCATATAATTTGCTTACTTTGGGGTTAGATTCAATTCTTGTGAATTGTCCAGGGACATTTATTTATTTATCATTTATATCACATATACATATATACGACTTATTATTAATTTAATTTCAAATAAAAAAAATAATGGAGACGTTAAATAACATTTAATCTCAAACACATTTTTTTAAATTGAATATAATTTAGGGTGTTTATTAAAGTTATTCTGGTAAATATTAAAGTATTTCTATGTATTAGCATTGTCTACTAACACCTATGAAACAAGTATTTAATTTGCTTACTTTGTTCTTTAGTTACTAGTCGAACAGGCGAACTACGTACTGCTTGACATTAACAGCTACTAACAGTTTATGCGGACAAAATTGACATGTGATTTTTTTTCATTTTCCCTGCAATTTTCCCTTCATAATAATAGCCTCTGTGGTCTAGCGGTCCGGGTGTTGGACTTGACTACATGAGGTCCCGGGTTCGAATCCCGGGTCGGCCAACAAAAAGAAAAATTGGATTTTTCCAATTTTCTAATAAAAAAAATGTTGGTCGGGATTAGAAATGTGCCCGGTTGGCGATAGGCTTGCCACCTATCACATTGTGGGACTTAGTATCTTCGGCTAGTCATGGGTGCCTTGGTTGTACCTGTGCCTCCCTCTTCGGGGATATGGGCGTGAACATACTTTTTTTTATTATAGTTTTTGCTTCTCTTGATAATAACTAACACAACAAAAGGAGAATTAGCAAAATTAGTCCATCAGTTCAGACGTGATACGATGACCACGAGAAGTTGGGATTTATTTTTCTATATGTTGGTAATGTTCGCCTCTGTGGTCTAGCGGTCCAGGTGTTGGACTTGACTGCATGAAGTCCCGCGTTCGAATCCTGGGTCGGGCAACAAAAAGAAAATTTGATTTTTCCTATTTTCTAATAAAAAAAAACGTTGGTCGGCATTGAATATGTCCCCGGTTGGCGATAGGCTTGCCACCTACATTGTGGGACTTAGTGTCTTCGGCTAGTCGTGTGTGCCCTGGTTATGCCTCTGCCTTCCTATTCGGGGATGTGGGAGTAAAGATTCTTTTTTATGTAGTTAATATATAAAAGATTACTGTAATACATATCTCTGTTACAGTGCGAATGTGGAATATTGTGAACAGGAAATGGGTAATAACGGAATGGAAAAGTCCGTATCTGGGACAGTATATATAATATATAATCCATACAATTTTGTCAAAATCTGCTCAGGCGTATAGTCGTGAAAATGACGAACAAACACATTCATAACGGTAGTGAGAAATGTATTGACACGATCCATTGTGATATAGGAATATGACGTTGGTGAATCTAATTATATTTAGATTAGATGAGCAAGTAGTAAAATTTTGTTACTACTTGCTCATCTTGCATTCTTAGTTTCCATTACACCTTTTCTTTTTTTTCACTGTTATTTCTTTTCGTTGTAGATAATATTTTATTTTGAAAGGTAGGATATTCAACAAGCTGCCTTGCAATTTAAAGTCTCAAACAATGCTCGATTATGACTAAAGGCAAAGAGTATTTTTGTCTAAAACTCCAAAGCTATTTCTCCAAAGTAAAGTTACCAATTTAACTATTTATAATCAGATTCTGAAAGAACTTTATTGACGTGGGCCGTACAAGTGGTACTTGTGCGCGTCGATATAATATAAAGTAACATCGTATCGAAATTAAATTGTGTTGCTTAAAACATTACTAAAACGTTTCTACCTGGTAACTATAATAAACGAAGAGAAAACTATTTTGGTAGTCCTAAGTTGCAAAAGGTGGGAGATATTAAAATTGATTTTATCCTTAGACAATTAAGCACAATAAAACTGCAAAAACCGACTCCAATTATTTTTTTTGGGTAACAAGTACGATCATTCTTTTTTTTGAAAATGGTTCTGAAATGGTTTCGTATAAATTTATCAACATGATACAAATAGTTTTTAATTAATTGTAACTCATAATTAATAATGCAAAAAATTATGCATTGTTAAGTGTTACTCTAAAAATTACTCCTATTATGGGACTCGGTCTTGTGAAACTCCCACAGCCATTTTATAAACACCCTACTAGTAGTTTTTGAGTACTACCTACCACCTACGAGTTACTAGTAGTTTAATTATGCTAAAAATTTTGCATTGTAAAGTATAACTTAAAACCACCAGTGGAATCATCATAAAACTAATATAAGAAAAACCTGTCTTTCTAAAAAAGAACAACGAAAATCGGTAGACCAATGACTGAGTAATCGCGTAACAAACATAAAAAAAATATAAAAAACATAGTCGAATAGAGAACTTTCTCCATTTTTAAAGTCGGTTAGAAATAGACGCAGGCGACTAAAAAAGGGTACCAAAACACATTTTTAGATTTTTTGTTCGTTTGTTTGCATAATGACTTCCAAATCTACTCAATTTTAAATTTAGCTGGCAGGTACTGTAAGTTTTAAGGAGATATGTGTCATGCTTTTTCTTTTAAAGGAGTTCCCGTGGGAGAGGGGTAAAAGTCAAATTGTAAATATGTCTATAATTTTTTAACGCGTAGTCCAATTTTATTTGCTTGGTTTTCATTTTTTTTTGTGCTTTACGGATTGTCCTAATTTTTTTAAGATCTTCACAACCATATCCCCAAATGGCTTCCAAAGGCACAACCAAGGCACCCACGACTAGCCGAAGACACAAAGTCCCCACTATGTGGTAGGTGGCAAGGCTATTTCCAACCGGGCTTGGTCCAATCCCAAGCAACGTTATTTTTTACTAGAAAATTGAGAATATACATCTTCGATTTTTTTTGTTGCCCGACCCGGGAACCAAACCTCAGACCTTAAGAAGTCAAGTCCGACGCTAGACCGCAAGACTACAGGCGATCCATTTTTTTAAGTCAGAGAATTGAAAACAACTCTCAGTTTGCAGTGACCAAATAACTTGAAATCTGGAAACATTTGAACGTACAAGGTCATATACATTCATATATATGACCTGTACGTGAACTCAGTTCATCGGGTCGGCTAGTTTAAAACATTACGAGTTACTGAATTGTTCACAAAACATCCTGCATGTGATATTTTGTTTTATGATATTGGAAGGGAAACAAGCAGACGGATTTTTTGATGGTAAAAAATTCACGCCGCCTAGATACACTAAAGGTGGTAATGGTGCGTTGCCAACCTGAGGTCCGGATGTTAGACCTTGAGCAAAAATAAGTTTACCTTATCTTCCGAACCGGAAAACATCAACTGCAAGCACTAACGTTATGGCAACTGTTTTACATATTAAAAACAATGTAATAGTTAATTTTACAGAATTTCCCATATAGTTTACAATGAACTAGTAATCACTTCAATGTTATTTGATTCTGAAACGCTACATGAGTAATTAACGTCAAACCCTATAATTAGTAACACCGATTACATATTGCATCATAATACTACCAATTTATTGCAATGGTTTTGGAATATTTGTTGAAAACTAATATTAGTAGTTCAAATACTAAATTATCAGACTTATAGTTTTGGTACAATTATAATCATCCTAGCATTAGTCCTGGTTTTTAAGTATGTTTTTGTTTTACTTATGTGTATGGTTTACCTATGATTGAACGAATGAACCGACTTGAAAGAGGGGAAGGTTCTCAATTCGACGATATGTTTTTTTGTATATTGTTTAGCAATAACTAAACCAATAACTAACCGATTTTAGTGATTCTATTTTGAAAAGGTAGGTCATGTTTCCGAGGTTATCGTTGATGAGGTCGTTACAATAAACATAAATTTATGCATTGTTAAGTATAACCAAGTGTGAAACCGATACAAAGAGTTTAGGTTCGGTACAGGTACCTACTTAACGGTTCTTACCATTTTAATAGCTGGATATACTTCCAAAATGGGTACATGTACTCAGTATATTGGTACCATTCTTTTAACGATACGTAAGAAATTCCTCTATTGATACCGGTAAATACCTGTGTCTAATAAAGGTACCCGATTAAAACAAGCGCGGATTTTCCTTGCTTTGCTTTTAGCCAACTTCAATGGAAAAAAAATGTTTAACATATTTCTGGTACCGGTAATGTTTAACAAGTACCGGTATGAAAACGTTAAATCAATGGTACCTTTACTACAGAACAAGTAACACCTTTGGAAGCGGTATTGCTCTAAGGCCTACCAGTTCTCAAAAACGAGTGTATTTAAAGTGCAAATTCGTTATCATTTATGTAGGATCATTTCGTTATCATTTGTTATCTTTCGGAAAAAGAATTATCAAATACCACGTAGATACCACGTCGCGATTTAATAGATAGAGTCGATTTTGCAATTTTGCTGAGCTTATTATCCTACAAGTATTTGACTGGTTGTTAGAGAAAACATGTTATAGTGTCAAGGATTTTCTTGTAGATAAGGATTTATAGTAAAATAACTGGAACAATTATTAACCAAATATAATAGAGTTATGGTTGCCGAGGAGTTTGTTTTGCCGTTTCTTCTCCTATCTAGCTAGGTTTGGAAACGGTGGTAGTTTACGGTGGACAGGGTTAAATTTAATTATGGTTTTAAAATGTTTTGGTGATAAATAATTAAACTAGTTATATAAAGTATCTTCACGCCCATATCCCCGAAGAGGTAGGCAGAGGTACAACCTCTAGGCACCCACGAATAGCCGACGACACTAAGTCCCACGATGTGATAGATGGCAAGCCTATCGCCAACCGGGCACATTTCCAATCCCGACCAACATTTTTTGTTTATTAGAAAATTGGAAAAATCCAATTTTTCTTTTTGTTGGTCGACCCGGGATTTGAACCCGGAACCTCATGCAGTCAAGTCCAACACACGGACCGCTAGACCACAGAGGCGACAATAAATATAAATAATTGGCTTAGAAGTTAAGCATATGTAATTAAATAATATTTTTTATAAATATTAAAATATTTGCACACTAAAATATGGTAGAATATGTTGGTATACTTAAATATTTTTGTAACATCTCATTAACACAAATATACCGCAAACAAATAATTTTCTTTCTTTCTTTCTTTTTGGAACTTTGGATTCCAACTTTTGTGGAATTATATAGTGATTCCACTCTTTGTGGCATTATACATATTATAGTCATTCCACTTTTTGTGGCATTATGTAGTGATTCCACTTTTGTGGCATTACATTATAGTGAACTATCGGGCAGTTCTATTGACGGTAAGAGACAAATTAAATTTACCGCAGATGTAAATCTGATTTCAAGCCACGTGTGCAAGTTTCCCGACGCATTCAGCATATAACACGACATTGGTGTGTGCTATGGCGACTGATATTATCGAGGGTGAAATATGTCGCTAGGCTTTCACAACCTTATCCATGCATCATGTTGCATTAGAATAGAATAGAATTATTTTTTTCACGTTCGCCTTACAAGAGGTACTTGTGACGAGTCTATATAATACTAAAAACTACCACTGGATCTGAACGCGACCACACACTGAGGCGAAACTCAGCGGGCTTGTCTTTTATTATCCTTATTCTATAAAAATTAAGTAATAATACATCACACATATAATTATTGATAAGTGATTGGTATGAGAAGCAATTAATCCCAAGCACTCTTACGATAGATATTCAGCAATTATAAAAATATGAAAAATGGTTACTTTAAATTGTTGAATATATGTTGAACAAGAGTGCTTGGGATTAAGTGTATTTATGTATTTATAAGACATCGATGAAGGTACCCCGGAGACATAAATTGGCACTTCCATCCATTCCAATTCAATTTAGAGTCAAGGGTGGTATAAATAGTTTTCGAAACCAACGTGTTTGTATGACGCTAGGTTATGCTATATTATCAACGATGAAATGTGAAGCAACTTAGGCTCTCAGGGCCTAATATCCATACATCATATTGCATTAATAACTAATACTAATACTAATCGTCTCTGTGGTCTAGTAGACCAGGTGTTGGACTTGACTTCATGTGGTCCAGGGTTCGATTCCCGGGTCGGGTAACAAAAGCAAAAGTGGCTTTTCCAATTTTTTAATAATAGTAAATGTAGCTCGAGATTGGATGTGTGCTCGGTTTGCGATAGGTTTGCCACCTATCACATTGTGAAACAGTTTCTTCGGCTAGTCGTAGGTGCCCTGGTTGTGTACCTGCCTACTCCTCCGGGGATATGGGCGTGAAAATACTTACTAATTTGATTATAAGACATTGATATACGTACCGTAAAGACCTATACTGCCATTTCACGATTAAACCAATCAATTTTGGATCAAGAGTAGTGTCAAGGCTCTTCGAAACAAGGGTGTTTGTATAAAAGAGAAAATAAATGTGGAAGAAGCTGGCTAGGTCTGTAAGGATCGTGTCACTTGGCATTCTCTCTAATGACAGCGCAAGAAACTTGGTGTGAAGATATCTATGTACATGTTAAGCACTAACGGAAGTTTTTGCTATTGTTAGTTTCCGGTTTGGTAAATAACGAACTGAATGGTTTTTGATTTTATGGCGGTATCCGTTTGTTTTTTTGCATTTCAATGGTAAAAAACTTTTTGGAAATACACTTTTCAAATAATATTTGTACTTTTACGAAATACATTTTATTTAATACTCTATTTTACATTTAAACGAACCAGTTTCACTTTCTACAGCACTTACAGAGCTACACAGCTAACAACCAAATACTGAAAGTTAAAATGAAGTCGTTTTATTGTATTATTAGTTGTAAATCGCTTGTGGTATTCTATAAGTGAAACCGGTTAGTGAAAGTGTAGTATAAAGTATTTAATAAAGAGCATTGTTGCAAGGTACAAGTGTCATTTGAAAACTGTATATAATGGAATTCCACCAAGTGCCGGCGGTGAAAAGTACAAATTCAAGTTACAAATATAATTTGCTCACCAATAATGATCCAATTTCTCAATGTTAGTTAAACAAAGGGTTAAACTTAACTTGGAAGAAAACTTGTCCTTTGTAACAAATGTAGCTGGGACAGATAAAAGTACAAGAATGAATGGCTGTTTTAATTGCAATTAATTAATCTTGATACTTGTATCTACGAAATTTGCATATCTGAAATTTTATTTTAATGTCACATGTATCTCGTAACTCGTATAGCGTGCTTCAAGCCATTAAGTTATTTCTCGTCACTTTTAATTGAACTGTATATAAAGGGGAAACTCTAAAAAAGCTTCTATCTCTCTCACTCTAGAGTCAGTCAGTCTTAATCACTACATAGTATTTAAAACAAAGTCGCTTCCTTTGTCCCTAACTCCCTTTGTATTCTTAAATCTTTAAAGCTATGCAACGGATTTTGAAGTTATTTCTCGTCACTTTCAATTGAACTGTATATAAAGGGGAAACTCTAAAAAATCTTCTATCTCTCTCAATCTAGAGTCAGTCAGTCCCAATCACTGCATAGCATAAAACAAAGTCACTTCCTCTGTCCCTAACTCCCTTTGTACTCTTAAATCTTTAAAACTACGCAGCGGATTTTGATGCGGTTTTTGTAATATATATAGTGATTGAAGAAGAAGGTTTATATGTATTTTTCATAACCATTCGAAGCCGGGGCGGGCCGCTAGTTATTTTGTAAACCATGATTGAAAAGTTGTACTGGACGAAATGGATTAGTTGAAATAGTTTTAAAGTTTTATTAACCATTGGTATGGCGTACTTAGTTGGTTACGGATACCAAAGTCCGTACAATTAGCTTACCCAGTACCTCGGAAACTACACTAGTGTTGCATTAGTAGTTTACCGTATACATTAGTTAGACAAATCATAACAGAAGCAGCTAGATATTTTGCATGTATGTAACATAAAGAATATAAATACATGATAAATTTACTTGAATTCTGAGCAACTCAGATTATTAATATAAACTACTACGAGTATAAACTTAAATCATACGAGGGTGGATCCAAAAGTTCGTGGCCCAACCTACATGGAGCTACGACATCTTTTTAAAATCTACCGTCATTTGTTAGTATTTGTCATATTGATTTATTGTGCGCAGATTCATTCCGATACTGCACAATATAAATTTTCTGTGATTATTTGTTTGAAGCAATCTGACGCAATTTTCAATTTTGACGCAATCCGTGCAGTCATTAAGTACCTCAATAAAAAAGGCCTATCACCAAAAGACATCCATCAGATATGGTGAGCACTTTGGGGGAGTCTGCTCCATCGTATTCCAGTGTCAAGAAGTGGGTAGCTGAGTTTAAGCGCGGTCGTGAGAGCATTAAAGATGATCCTAGGAGTGGAAGGCTTACATCCTCTACCACGAAAGAAAACATCGATAAAATTTGTGATCTCGTACTGGGTGACCGACGTTTGACCATTGGTAAGATAGCTGAGATAACAAACATTAGTTATGGCCGGGTGCAACACATAATAACGGAAGAGTTGGGGTTCCATAAGGTTTCTGCTCGCTGGGTCCCGAGGTCGCTTTCAGCTGAACAAAAACGAGTCCGATACACAATTGCGCGAGACTGTTTGGAACTTTTTGAGACTGATCCCGAGGACTTTTTGTCTAAATTTGTTACCATGGATGAAAGCTGGGTTCACCACCATACTCCTGAATCAAAGCAACAATCTAAACAGTGGAAAAGATCAGACTCTCCTACACCGAAATAGGCTAAGGTCGTTTTGTCGACTAGCAAAGTCATGGCTTCTGTTTTTTGGGATGCGAAGGGCATTATTTTTGTAGATTATTTACCGAAAGGTCAAACTATAAATTCTAGTTATTATTGTAACCTTTTACGAAGACTCCGGGAAGAAATAAAAGAAAAAAGGCCGGGAATGTTGCTTAAGAAAGTTTTGTTTCATCAAGACAATGCACGTGTTCACACTTCGGTTGAAACAATCCATGATTGTGGCTACGAATTGCTGCCCCACTCACCTTATTCGCCGGATTTAGCCCCCTCGGATTATCATTTATTTCCAAATTTAAAAAAAAAACTTGGGTGGCTCGAAATTATCGACCAAAGATGAGGTGATAGTCGCAGTAAACGACTATTTCGCTGACCTTCCGGAATATTTTTTTTTCGAGGGTATAAATTATTTACAGGTTAGGTGGAAGAAGTGTGTTGAGATGGAGACTATTTCGAAAAATAAAAATAAATTTAGACCTACTTTTCTTTCATTTTCTTGGTCGGGCTTAGAACTTTTGGATCCACCCTCGTATAATAGTCTAATTCATACAGTACAGGATTTACGGAGGGTTTTGGCACCATCGAGAGAAAAGATGGTCGAAGTTTTTTCATAATTATTGAATTTCGTGTTTATGTTGAGTGAAATTAGTCAATTTTAGTGGCATTTTGTACAATTTTGTTCAGTAAAAGTGCACAAAGGAAATAATCATAAAGAAATTAGCGTATCGTATATTTTTTCGTTGCCACCATATCTCGGTACATGAGCTTGTGTGAAAAGGCCACCGCTTTACCCAAGAGCCTGACATGACTTATTGACGACTTACGACTGATTACTAATTAAAATTAATTGAAATTGATATAAAATTTGATGCAAATTTTTACTTGACTAATACTAACGTAATGTAAACGTAATGGCTAAATACTAACGTGAAGGCCAAAACTTAAAGAAAGAAGAGAAGAAGAAGGATTTACGGAGATAATTAATCAAATAGAGGAAACGGCAGAATCAAATCAAAAGAGATAGAGCAAATTTTGCCCCTATTAAATATCGTATTTCAAATATTAGTAATATTATCTATCTAGTATTAGTATCTTCATGCCAATATCCCCGAAGAGGTAGGCAGGGGCACAACCAGGACTAGCCGTAGATATTAATGGTCCCAAAATGTGATAGGTGGCAAACCTATCCGGCGCATATACAATCCCGGGAAATGTTTTTTTTTTTAATAGGAAATGTCCCGACTTTTCTTTTTGAGGTCCTGGGTTTAATCCTCGGGTCGGGCAACAAAAAAATAGAAAATTTCAATTTTCGAATATTAATAATTGTATTGGACATATTCCCGAATGGCAATAGGCTTACTACCTATCACATTGTGGAACTTAGCATTTTTGGCTAGTCGTGAGTGCTTTGGTTATTCCTACTTCTATTACATACTTCTGCAGAGATACGGAAGTGAAGATATTTTTTTTGTTTGTAGTGTTTTTTTGCCCAGATAAAATAATTTAATTTGCAATTTTCCGCAAAAAATATGTATACTTATTATGCCGTAAAAAACAGGCATAATGGTGGGTTATGAATGAATTGGACTAACCGGAAGTCAAAAACCTCCAAATATATCCAGCTCCATACAACACACACTACTAAACTGTTTTATTAGCACCTATATCACACTTAGACTTATCCTCATGAAGTCTACAAATCTAAACTGTAAGTTTTATTATAAACGCAGGTCGTAATACAAAACTCGTATAGCGTGCTTCAGATCATTAAGTTTTCTTATACAAGCTTTAATTAAACTGTTTAAAGTGTCACCTTCTTTAACAAATATGTAAGCTTTAACAGGGAAAGTAAAAACCTAGAAGCGCTCACTTAACGAAACATTTTAACCTAATAAATGTTTTGAAAATTTTGACATTTTTAGAAACAATACTCAGTATTTTTTTATGTTAGAAGGTAGCGAGACTTAACGTGGCTCTCCTAATGGTGAAAAGAAACCATGGCCTATAATCATCATAGAAGTTATAGGTGCGTTATTATGCTATAGGCTATCTTATGTCCAGAGTCTGGACCGATACATGAGACTGTCATTATAGCGGCCTGAATATGAAATGAGCCGGGTTATTATCCGGGTATGTTGCTGCACAGTATTCTGCCGCTAGTAGTATTTTTGGTAATGACCTGTTTAACCTTTAAATCCACGATCCACGGCCTTAAATGTTTCTGCTATAATGACGCTATCATGTTCCGGTCTGAAGGGTAGGGTAGGCGATAGACTTGAAAAATGGGCTTCCCATCTTCAGGCCCTGTAGTACCGAGTGAAGAATTGGGCTTTGGTATCCCATGCCTGTCTTAAGAAAAGGCTAGAAGGGGGTCCAAAACAGCAGAGCATGATGTGGCCCTAGCGATGTCATGATGTCGTCAAAGTGCTGACACCAGATGATTGAGTCTTCTGAGCAAATGAGCAGGTTTAAGGGTAACAGCAGTGCGTTCTTCGGAGATCCCACAGTCACCAGCTACGCACAGAAGATATTCAACCGAGTGGTTTTAGCCGGTATTATCCGGGCATACCTAACTCGTCGTTTCCCCCGAAAGAGGCGAATATTTTTAAGGATTTTCAATCATTAAAAAAAGACTTCCCGTCCTAGCCTCAGGACAGTGAAGCACTTGCAAGGTCTATAGTGTGTACAGGTCACAATTGTTTCATAACATCAGAAGCTGATCCGGGCTCCTTTGCAGAATAGACCCTCTATCTGCCTTCCTGCCAGTCAGCTCGAGCATAGGCTTACCGATTTTCATGAAATTTGGCACACACATAGGGGGTAACTTAGATTACCTTATAAGATAGGGGAAGGACGGGCAAAAAGGATATGTTAATTTAAAAATAAAATTAAAAATATATATTATAATCATATTTATTCTTAGCTTTGGCTAATAATTCTTTGGGTCATTAACGTTTATAATTAAAGTTAAATGGAAATAAAAATAAAGAAATTCTTCTTCAAAATTGAAAAAAAAAGTCAACATTATCCGTTTTGCCCTACTAGGGCGGACAAAATGAATACCCAGGTCGGGCAAAACGAATACTAATTAGAAAACGCATTTTAATCAAAACAATCGTCGCAAAAATATGAACCACGTCCCGAATATGAAAAACAGGCTTCATGTGTCCACTCTTGGCAGGTCCCACATTGTATCCAATCTTCTCTCGGCGGATCAACATATTTTCTTTGCATACGGTGCACAGGTAAGATGTCATAGATTTTTCCAAGGCTTTTTTTGTTTTTCGTGGTTTTTTGACACTGGATGGACCTGGAGCGTCGATTGGAGCCTTTCTTTTTGTAGATGCAGTACCTTTTTTTTGTTTTTGAGTGGTGATTATAGAAGAGCTAGTTAAGATTTCTGACTGTTGAGGTTTACGTCCTCGTGTACTCTTTCGAACTGTTGCAATAGGTACGGGCCGGATGTTTTGTAATAAATACATGTCGAAAACATTAGCCGGTTGTGCTATCGTCTCATTATTTGGCTCACTCTCATCTTCAGAAGTACTTCGTTGATTTCCTTCGTTTTCATTTTCAATTATTTGCTTATTTTCTTTGATAATTATAAACCATCTGCAACAAGTATACTATGCTAAATACAACATATAAGACAGTTAAAACTTAATTAAAAAATATAAAATATCCATTTTGCCCGGTTCCGTTTTGCCCGTCTGGTAGTTTTATAACATAACCTTAAATTATTACAAATTACAGCGATAAAAAAAATAGCTTGATTATTTCATGTTCATTAATTATATATTCCATTAATAAAATTTTAATTTGCATCGTCCTTAACAATATTCAAATAATCTCTGTATACTTACAGTTAAAAGTTTTAATTGTTTTCCTAAATTTAAATATTTATGAAGAAAAAATGACACAAGTATGTGAGACCGACGCTTTGTCAACAACGGTGCGTGTAGTTATATAATGGAATGATAGATGGCAGTCTAAAGTATTTCTACCGACCGAGCAGCGATTTAAAACGATTATTCGTTTTACCCGCCCTCTCCATCTTGCCCGTCCGTCCCATAGCTTTCATCCCAAAAAATGTTCAGGTGGGACCATTAACCACGCGCACAACGCTACGGGCAAGAGCAAGTTTCACTATAAATTTTAAAACCGCATAGACAAAGCCGTATACTTCAACTAATATCCAAATAAAGCAAACAAAATAACTTTCAAAAGAGTAGCCACAGGTCGAGATCCTTATACTTCTGCTTCAATAACCTCAACACACCAACTAAAAGTCTTTTTGAATAACGAAGAGTTCTTTTATGTGAAAGGTGGCTGAAAGGAAAACCATTTTTTTAAAATGACGACCAAGGGTACAGCTTGAATATTCAAAGACTGTCGCATCGTTCAACATCATTAGACGGAAAATAAGACCGCACCGGTGAATAACTTTCATTCCACACCTTGTTACATTAATATAAAGTTGGCGTATTTTAAAACAGTTTTAAGGTCACTATTAAAAGAGGTTTTATAAAAAGAAAATATTCGACTTCAGTTTCTTAAAATGTGTTAAGTATTTTGTGTTTTGAAAAAAGTAATTAAAAAGCCATGCTAAAATTTTAAATTAATAAATGTGTGTTTGTTTTTTTTTCTAGTTTGGAATTACTGATTATGTGAAAAAGTATCTTCACGTCCATATCCCCAAAGCATTAGGCAGAGGTACAACCAGGGCACCCATGACTAGCCGAAGACACTAAGTCCCACAATGTGAAAGGTGGCAAGCTTATCACCAGCCGGGCATATATCCCGGGCAACGTTTTATTATTCCAAAATTGAAAACAAATATTCCAAAAAAAAAAATTTCGTGTTGTGCATATTGTCCTATCACATTGTAGGACTAAAAGTACCTTTGGATAATCATGATTGCTTGGTTAAACTTTTGGCCTCTTCAGGATATTGGCGTATTTTTTTTAATTTGCACAATTACTTCGATACCATTAAACCTAATTTAAATGTAATGGTAAATAATAAACATAGTCTATCATCAACACTTATAAAATAACATCTGACTGAATGATTCATCATTGCCGAGCAAAAACTGGTAAAGCTACAGCCATGAAATTTGGTGAGTAGGGTCGTTTTATTGAAAAAATACTCACTTATGTGGGAATTCGAGAAATTCTACCCCTAGGGGGGTAAAATAGGGGTTAAATGTTTAAATGGAAGGCTGTCATTTCTTAAGTTAGAAACATGAAACTTTATTTTTAGGCTACTTACCTATTAAAAATGAGTAGATACGTATTTAAACGATTCTGGAAATTCTACCCCTAACGGGTGAAATAGGGTTCGAAAGTTTGTATGAAAGTCCTTATTAATGGACTATTGATTAAAATAAATAAAAACGTTTAAAAAAAATTAATAAATTATTCGTACAGTTTTTAATTCAATTTTAGTTCAATAAACATATTAACTGCCACGCGAAGAATGCCGCGGGTAACAGCAAGCTTTATATTTTTGTTCTTGTTACTGCCTTCGCTAGTCCATCAAGGTGTTCCGTATCTAGGTCATAACCTAAGACTAAAGAGTTTTTACGAAGGAATATAATGTCATAAATTTGGTGTCAAGAGTCTCCTTAACCGTGTTTGTATGAAAACGGTAATAAACATGGAGAAAGCTAGACAGCCGATATTTTCTGCCTACTCCTTAAAGGACTTGGTGCAAGGATATGTATGTATGTAATTTAGGTGTGATGGATAGTGATTTAAAATTGGACGAGAAAATTAAAAATCGTTAAAAATTACTCCACTTTAATTTAAATGCAGTAAAACTGTATAAAACCTACTTCAATTTCAATAACTAAGTAATCTAGGACCACAAAATTAGATATTTTCTCGTTTTTCCTGGGATTCTATCATCAGATACCAAGTCTGGTAGCGACCACGTCAAAAGTACGCTATTTAAACATAAAAAGATTTTTAAAAATCGCTTCAGAAATAACGGAAAAACCGATTAAAAAAAATACAGAAGTAGGAGTAACACAGGAGGAGGAGTAGAAGAACCTCCTCCTTTTTTAAGTTGGTGAAAAAACCGACAACAATTTCAACATAATATTGTTGTTTATTACACAAAACATTGAGTTTCCTCGATTTATCTGGGATTCCGTCACCAGATTTAGAATTCGAATTTAGAATGTCATTTTTGAGTTTAAATTACCAAAAAGAAATACTATTAGGCTTTTTCGTGCACCAAATGAAAAATGCCCTGCTGTGGTTCTGTAAAATGTGCTTTAATTTAGGTGAACTAGATTTGACCCAACGACCTTTGCAATTTAAGTTACCGACTTTTTCATGTGAAAACTTCTTTAGCGGTGTTCTTTTTCACTTCTTTATCACTTTTTCTGATATGTAAAAAATGTTAAATTCACATCTGGACACATTTTTTTTTATGTTATAGGAAGGCAAACAAGCAGACGGATTTCCTGATGGTAAGAAATTCACGCCGCCTAGAGACAACCAAGATGGTAATGGTGCGTTGCCAACCTGAGGTCAGGATTTTAGGCCTCGAGGAAAAGTAAGTTTATCGGCTATTTTACCCTCCGAACCGGAACACGTCATGACGTTATGGCGGCAGGAATAGGTAAGGCGGTAGTACCAATCTAGGCGAGTCGCTGCGAAACTCTACCACCTAGTCAGATGTCACGGTGATAGTGATGATAAGCCTATGCTCGCCTTTTGCGAGCTGCCTGGCAAGAAAAGCAGATGGTCTATTCTGCAAAGGAGCCCGGACCAACATAACATCAAGAATTCGTTAAGCAAAATAATTAAGAAGGAGAATTAAACAAACGCCTTAAAATTAAATTAAACAAATTATTTCATTTTGCCGGCTAGCATGTTTCGCGGAAGTTCTACACGACATATATTTTTTTCTTTCGAACAAAATCAATTAAATGAATATTATATTTTACCTCATAAGTAATAATACTTTTATGACGAAAATTAAAGCAATTCGTGCAAAATTGTTCCCTAATCATTTCAAAATGCTTAGGGATACACAGGGCTAATACACAAGTTTCTACTTTTCGGCACATCCGGAGTACCAGCACAAGTGAAAACCAGTTATTTTTTATTTATGTAAGTAGCATCACGAAATTAATAATGCGTGATTTATATGGATGTGCGATAGAGTAAAATTGGTGAAATTCGAAAAACAGTAATTAGTGTATAACCGCAATATTATATCATACATTTTAAACATTTTGTAGTAATATTGGTGTTATTAAGTAAGTATCTTCACACCTATATTCCCAAGGAGTTGGGCAGAGGCAACCAGGACACTCATGAGTTGCCCAATACACTCAAGTCTATCGCTTACCGGCCCCATGTCTAATACCGGGCAACATTAGATTTATTAGAAAATTGAAAATATACATTTTACCCGGGACCTCACCCTTTTATTTTTATAACCCGGGACCTCAAGAAGTCATGTCCGACGCCGGACTGCTAGACCACAGAGCCTTATGTATACAAGTATGTCCTATATACTCATATTAAATTATAATTACAAATGGAATATGTAATTAAGACAGACGGCAGTGTTAAGCCAAGTACGAAGAAAAGAAATGGCGACCCAGCACAGTAATACATAAATCTTTTAAACTACTTTTGACCCATATATATA
>NJDC01004914.1:140356-170192 GCA_002245475.1 Calephelis virginiensis
CATGGTGTATATTGCAAACAAAAATATTTAATTCGTTGTTTTACAATGCAAGAAAGGTTATTATTCTAATACTTCTTAATTCTTTGCTGTGACCAAGATTACTAGCACATTTTTTAGTATTAGTATATGACATTTGACAACAAACGTAATGGCGGCAAAAAAAGTTTTGCCAGTGGCATGCGTTTTTTCGATACGGTAACATTTCTATTTTACATCAAACATACCGCCTAGCATGATGCCTTAAATTATAATATACCCTTGTGTATACACAACTACCACAACTAAAAACAAGGCAAAAATACTATGCACATTTCTTCAAAGGTGAGCATGGACTCTCAATTTACTTTTCGTTAATCATATTTTATTGATTTAACACCGCTTTCCATAATCCGCTAAAATTAGAGGAATGAAAGGGGATGGAATGCCACTAGGTTCCAATTGTGGCCAAAGATTCTGCAACCTCACGTAACATTCCTTAAATTTCAGAAGCAAAAATTTTCTTCAACTCTGCAGCTGCTCCCATAATGCTAGTTCCATTATCACTCCAGATATCTTTGCAATAACCTCTGCGGCCGACAAACCATTTAAAAGCCTGTAGAAACCA
The DNA here is from genome assembly GCA_002245475.1 of Calephelis virginiensis. Taxonomy (NCBI): domain Eukaryota; kingdom Metazoa; phylum Arthropoda; class Insecta; order Lepidoptera; family Riodinidae; genus Calephelis; species Calephelis virginiensis. Next base: position 140,961 of record NJDC01004914.1, read on the forward strand.
TTGGACCTTGAGATCACTCACAACTTTCAAGTGTACAGCTCTCATGGCCATGCAGACGAACAAGCAGATGTATTCTTGATAGGCTTGATGGCCACGGCCCTTGAAAGCGCTAATTTGGATAGTTTCAGCATAGCCACATCATTTAAACGGGTGACATGGGGTTGCTCTTGCTGAGGGAAGCTGGCCCATCAGCGGTATTTTGTTTACAGCAGCGTTCTTACACAAGTGATGCGTTTTCTTGTAATTTCGTTCACCAGCTGCTTCGCACCCACAATCCAATATTTAGATTGCAAATATATCAACACCAGTTTATGACCTCCCTAATTACCGCCACCCACGGACATCCGCAACACCAGGAGTATCACAGACACGTTGTTGACCTTTAAAGAATGAGCACGCTCTTTTTTTGAAGGTTCCTAAATCAATGTTGTTTGGGAATACCGCCCTCGGTAACTGATTCCACAAAGGTGTTGTGTGAGGTAAGAAATGTCTTTGGAATCGCACAGTTGTAGATCGCCACGCATCAAGATGATGGGCATGTTACTTTAAACTCTGTCGCGAAGTCGGAAGGTGGAAATTCAGTAGCTGGAATTAAACCAAACAACTCCTCAGAACATTCCCCATGACAGATGCGGTAAAAATATTGAGGGACCAAACATCTCTACGCTACGTCAAGGAATCAAGCCGATTGGTAATTTCCCGATCATTGACAATTCGAATGGCTCTAAGTTGAATGCGGTCAAACGGAAGGAGCTGGTACTGTGGAGTCCCTGCCCAGAGTTGAGAACAGTACTCCATATCAGGCCGAATTTTCGATTTGCATAGTTGTGAGTGATGGATCGGCTTGAAATACTGTCTCGCTTTACTGAGCACACCAAGTATTTTAGAGGCAATTTTAGCCGTCTTCTCCATATGACAACGAAATTGAAAAACACTCGAAATGTCAACGCCCAGTATACCAATACAAGCAGTGGCAGTTAGGGATGCGCTCTCAAATCGAGGAGATCCGATAAAGGGAATCTTTTTGGCGGAAAACGCGGATACATGTATACATAGAGCATTCGATCAGCGGAGACTGATCCTCTACTTTTATGCGCTGGAGATCGATATGCAGATAACTCACCTCAGTCATACGCTGCCACAGTTTGGTGGATACTCTGGCCACAACATAACTAAGTTGCGGGTTTTTAGTTTTTAAAAGAGTATACAGACGGATCTTTCTTCTTCTTTTAAATTCCCTCCTCCGTTCTGCAACTTACTATTATCTTTCTATCTTTAGTTTTTCTTACGTTCTCTACTGTTATATCTTCTTCTCTCGCTTTGATGGTCTCCCTTACCAAATCCAGCACTTGTTTTCCTGTTTCAAGTTCATTCTTGGAGGTTATCACTATGGAGTGTAGAGCGGCACGAACAGCAAATGTTTTTACCGGAGGTACCGCTACTACACTAGTGTATGATAATTCTTTTGATGTCTCTAAACTAAATTGTTGTGTCTGTGATGTTGTTGGATTTGGTAGTTTCGTTTCTAATTTTTGGGTTGTCTTCCCAGAAGAGACCTCAGTTACTTGGACGAGTTTATACAGGCCCAAAACAGCATCTGTGAGTAGTGACATCGTATTTTTATGTCCGTTTTAAGGTTTCTGGAGTTTGCCAGTACCTATAAAGCTTTATTTTTGAAAGCTAGGGCTTCTGTAATTCTGCTCTTGTACTTAGATGCAGGCGGACTTTGTTTATTGTCTCATGAAAATGTTGTTTAATAGTGGTTGTATTTGTTTTATGAAGGATAATGGTGATTTTGTGGGTACTGTTCTACTGTCTTTGGTGTGTGCGTGTATGTTTTGTATTGTTTGTGCGATAATGATTTTTGAAGTTAATTAGCTCAATGGAACATACAGATGTGCTACATCAGCTAATATTTTTCTTTTTGTTACAGGAAGATTCACCGAGTAACCGAAGGTGTCACTCTTGCGATCCCAGGTAATTCCTAACATTTTTAATACATTATCTATTTTAACTGCATTCCTTCAACATAGTTCCCGAGAAAAATAGACACAATTTATAGTTCTACGATTTCCATTACAAAATTGACATTGAACCTTACAGAAGGAAGCATGAAATATTTTGAGCTTATTAGCAATGTTATTATTACCAAGCTGGTTTTTGTTGACAGGTGCTCTTTTCGAATCTAAAAATTCTGAGCCTCTATAACGATTGGAAAGAATTTAGAAAATAAAAATTTGTTGGTAATTCTGTATAAGAATTGTCTTTGTTACAGAGTCAGTTTACTGACAACCATAACAAAATTATGCAGTTAGCTCAGGGGCTGAGGTACCCTACTTCAGAGATGATATTATGGGGGTGGTTAAGGAGTTGTATATTGAGCGTAAAGCTGAACTAAAACGTGCATTATCTTTATTCCAAGGTAAAAATCTAACTATTACAGATATAAACAAGGATTCTTCTTGTTTAAACATAAAGTTACTACGTATTGTGATACCAACATTTAGTGGTCAATATGCAGAATGGCCTACATTTAAGGACTTATTTATTTCTCTTGTCCACACAAATGTAAGATAATGTTCAAAAGATTCATTATTTAAATGTCTATTTATCATCTGAAGCTGAACAATTACTCCGGCAAATATCCATAGTAGATTCAAATTATGAAAAGTGTTGGTCGTTGCTTATTTCAAGATATAATAATAAAAAAATATTTATCACACTTTATTTTAAAACGATTATTAAGTCAAAGAATTACTATATCTGAGTCGGTTAGTGGTTTGAAAATCTGATTGAGAAAACTAATGATTGTCTCAGTGAATTAAGTAATTTAGGTATAGATGTCCGCATTATTGTTATACATATAATTTCCTTAAAGCTGGATGGGGAGTCTAGAAAACAATGAGAGTTCTATGTAACAAATAACAATTCTTCTAAAGAATCACCAACACATTCTCAGTTTTCTGAGTTTCTTACTTATCGATACACAGCCTTAGAATTTTAGACTGATGTACTTTGTCTTTGCCACAATATCATGGAAACCTTCCCTCTGGTTTGAAATAAAAAGTCTCAAAACCTTTGGAATATATTGCAAATAAAAATATTTAATGCGTTGTATTACAATGCAACAAAGGTTATAATTCTAATACTTCTTAATTCTTTTCCTATTGCTGTAACCAAGATTACAAGCACATTTTTTAGTTTTAGTGTATGACATTTGACAACGTAATGGCGTCAAACAAGGTGTTGCCAGTGGCATTCATTTTTTCGATACAATATTTCTATTTTACATTAAACAATACTTGTTATAGGTATGTCTATCCGGGTCAAATTTTCAAATTAATTTTAAGACAGGATTTTGATTCATCTTGACTGATTTTGACAACCAGGACCACTTCGACACTATAATTCACCTTGTCAAAAGTAAAACGATCAAAATGGGTTTGTTATGGGCCAAATAAGTAACCAACATACAATAAAACAAAAAAAAAGTGTCTTCACGCCCATACACCCAAAAAGGTAAGTAGAGGCACCACCACGGTAGTCAAAACAAGACGAAGACACTAAGACTCACAACGTGATACACAATGTGATAGTTTGCAAGTCTATCGACCAGACACATATCTAATCCCGAGCGACGTTAATGTTATAAGAAAATTAAAAATACGCGTTTTCTATATAGTTTTTTGTTGCCCGACCCAAGGATCGAACTCGGGACTGCAAAAGTCCGACGCTACAGCTGGACCACTAAGCCACAGAGGAGACAAAAAAAGCAATCCAATTTAGTTTATAGTATCCTCCTTATTTGGATTCGGATAAAAAAGCGTGATATGAGTAATTAATAAACCAATGCACTTTTAATTTGGAAAGTGTGTTAATTCATGTGTGTACTAAATGTAGTTGATCAAACTCCGAGAATGCGAGTAATCCCGAGGCGTTTCTGAATATTCATATAACGCTTTTCTGGAAACTTTGAACATCTTAAGCAAAAGGTTTAAGCGCAAAGTTTAAGTATGTTCTAAGTTATATTATTCGTAGATTTACGAATCCATTGGAATATCCTAAGAATACGAAAACAAAAAACTGTGTGCTTAGTTTTTAGGCAGGGAAAGTGAACTTTTATATACACGATCAAAAATCTAAACAATAGTGATAATATTGTGTTGCACTCTTTAAACTAATTTTAAGTTATCGCTATGTTTTTTGAAGATCGTAATAGATAAAAAATCATACACATTTGGTGCTGTCAGATTAGTTTGTACATGACAATTATAGACAGTTTTAATCTATTCTATTATTACTATTATTATTTAATATTAGAACCTGATTAAAAATGTCTGAATTTGACATGTCCGGACTAATTTGATATGTCTAAAATGTTCCTATAACTTCGTCCGTACTATTTGTAACTTAAGAACGGCCAAACCGATTTCACTGAAAATTACTAGGGTGGTAGCTTTGTACGAGGAAATGGGATAAACTGGGAAAACATTTTAATTTTTTTCATAACAACTAAAAGGGTGGATTGATGTTCGCCGGAGCACTTAGTTCTCAAAAAAAATCTATTGAAAGAAAAACAGGTAATTTTAGTGATAGTTCTTATTGTAAATTAGTAGTATTTATTTAATACGCAGTACTTACAAATTGACAAAAACGAAATGGTGTCCGCAGACTACATGTGTACGAATTTACGCTTTTTTCTAGAACATATCTAGAATATAATATATTTTATATATAAAAATGTATTATGTTTTTATATTTATACACCAATTCTTTGAGTATTGCTACTTTAAGTAAATTATTAAATTAAAAAATAAGTAATAATAAACATCTCTATATAAATCACACAAAATAATCTAACCCTCAAGTAAGCAAATTAAATGCTTGTGTTATAAGTGTTAGTCACCGATACCTGTACCCAGAAATACTTATATAAATAACATTACAAAATTAATGGACACCCAGACTCAGAAATAATGACAGAATCAGAATCAGAATCAGAATAATCTTTATTCACTTTAACCATACATTATTATTTACGGTATTTGTGCGCGTCGACATTTTTTTAAAAACTACCACCGGATCGGAATCGCGGCCACACACTGAGAAGATCCGGCGAAAGAAACTCAGCGGGCTTGTCTTTTTTTCAATAATAATAATAATTACAATACTCGTATAAACTAGATTAAAAATATAAATTACAATCTTACTTTAACTTAAATAAAAGGTACAACAAATCACATTACAAATTTTAGTGGAAGATTGAAAACTCTATCCCCAAGCATGTTCATCTTCCAAATACTCTGAGACCGTATAATAGCCTTTTTGACATAGTTTTGCTTTTATACATTTTTTAAACTTATTAAAAGGTAGATCTCTAATACCAATGGGCAACTTATTGTAGAAACATACACATTGACCCAAAAAGGATTTACTAATTTTATGGAGACGAGTTTTGTATACCGCTAGATTATTTTTATTCCTCGTATTGATGTCATGAACATAACATTTTTTTGTAAACATACATAGATTTTTTTAACATACATTAAATTCTCATAAATGTATTGTGAACTGAAGGTTAAAATATTTATTTCTTTGAATTTTTCCCGGAGAGAATCCCTTACTTTAAGATTATAAATAGCTCTAATAGCTCTTTTTTGCAATACAAATATGGTATTTATATGTGCAGAATTACCCCAAAGAAGTATCCCATAAGACATTAAACTATGAAAATAGCTAAAATATACTATTCGGGCCGTTTCAACATCTGTTAATGTTCTTATTTTTTTACTGCAAATGCTGCTGAACTAAGCCTATTTGCCAGTTTCTCAATATGAGGGCCCTTTTGTAATTTATTATCAATTGTGATGCCTAAAAAGACAGTGGATTCAACCAGATCCAGTTTAGATCCATTTAGTTGTACATTGGAATCTACTAGCCTAACATGTATCTTTATCACTCAAATACCGACCTCTGTCGGAAATAGAACCAGGTAAGTATTAATAAAGTAATTGCAACTTTGTTAAATTTATGTAAAGTATGCAAAATAGGCATCATTAATCAATGCTCTTAAATATTTTATCTTGAATAAATTCAAATGGGACTAACCGAAAAGCAGGTACCTTTTAGTTACGCAAGTTTTCTTCACAACTGTTAGTATAATCTATTACTCCAGACGGGCAGTATTATAAACGCTTACATTTCAGTTTAGAGATGTATTCCTGTTTCTAAAATCTCCTTTAATATTAAAATCCAAAATAGGTGACATCGTTAGAATACAGTAATTATTATGCACCAAATACATAAAAAAATATTATCACAAAAACAAAATAAACATAAATATAATTTCATTTAAACAAATAGTAATAATCCCTCTGGACAAACTACATTGAATCTGACCTCAAATTATTTGCTTTTGTTTTATATTTGATATTTTCCAAAACAGTACAAGTGTTTCTTTATTTAAAAATATGAGCTTTGTTTTAAGTGTAAATCCACGAAACGTATTAGTACTTAACAACTGAATTTCAAACTATTTTCTAAAGTATTGGAGGACAAAAGCTTTCAACATAAAATACAAGTCGCCCACAAACACCAAAGATGTTACAGATAGCAACTCGAGCGGTGCAATAAGGAGTTATTTGACTGCAGAACCCGCATAACATAATCAGTTGACCCGAATAGCTACAATTAAGTATAAAATGAAATGTAAATGTGCGTCTTTATTTGGAACGATTCCAATTTTCCGAGCGCGGTATGTTTATTGGCATAATGAAGCGTGTAATAAAAGCTTTGCCAGAGAAGTCCTATATCTTAACTAACTTTGCCAAAGTTTTATGCATATGCACTGAAACCTGAAGCAATCGATGTTAACCATCCAGTGAGATACATTTAATATCAAAATGTATTTGAACTTTGCTTTTTTGGAATAATGTTTTTTGTTTGTATCCCAATCGATTTCACCGTTGCTGTGAAACTCTAACACCTAGTCAGATGTCTCAGTGTTATTGACACTTTGGCTATGCTTTAATGTTATGAGGTACCTGACAGGAAGGTAGATGGTTTATTTAGCAAAGGAGCCCTGATAAATATGGGAAAACAAGAAACACGTTTAAATGATGATTAATTTGGGGCATAGGGAAGTGACGACCCCACCGCCCGCTGTGTGGTATGTACCACCAGCGCAATCAGTCAACCGACGAACGGCGGTCAAACCGTTCCAAAGTGGGTGGAAGTAAAATTGCTGACGCAGGAAGGGCAGCAGCATCCTTGTGAAAACTTCTACTCTACTGTTGATCCCCTACCCGCCCGCCAAGCGTGGGGATTACGGCAATACCCCCCAAATGACCAACTCAAAAACCTTGGCCCCTAGTCTCCGGCAGCTCCGTTTAACCGAGTCTACGGTAGCGGACTCGGTAACGGCAGAGCAGGGGTGCAAAGAATCCCCGGACGTACTTACGCTACCGCCTGACGAACATGACCCTGGTTACGCACAACTGCCGCACGCTCCGGTCCTTAGTTACACTACTAACAGTTAAACTGCTTACGCGGAATTAGCAAAACAAAGGCTTATTTTACATCTGCTTTAATGGACTTCTGCAAAGAAACGCCTGATTTAATAAAATATCAGTGTTGCTATAACAGAAAAAGACTAAAAACGTATATTACAAAAATAAACTAAATGTTACATTTAACTACTAAATGTTACATAAATGTTACAGATTATTTGGCAGAGGTTCACGCGTGAGTCAAGAGCCTTATCATAAGAATGTGACGCACCAGTCCTACCTACAGTGTATATTAGTGACCATCTCTTACCATCAGAAGACCCACCTACTTTGTTCGCTACCCCATGACGTAAAACACTGGTAATAATATTTTTTCATGTAATTTAATTTGATAATAAAGCCGTACACTCAGTAAGTGCTCTCTCAGGGCCATAAAATTTCCTTAATGCATCATAACGATGCACGATACCTTAGCCTTAATTCTCAGAAACTAGCAAATTTTATGATATACTAGTTGTGCTCCCGACTTTATTATTATTATTATTTAGGTTTATACATTTAAGATAAAAGATATATCAAAAATATAAACATAAAAAATAGAGTTCCAAAGACGGTGGTCTTATAACTACACCGTCAGTGGTTAGGAAGACAGACTAAGGAATCTCCGCACAATACGGGCTGTCCTCAAAATTGCTGCCTTCTAAATACGGCCCTTATCCCAGGGTTGCAGAGCGAGTCTCTTAACGTGTTGGTCGAGAATCTTTGCTATAAGATTGTATTATTATTATTAACTCTTTATTGTACAAAACAGAGATCAAACGTAAAAACGTTAGTACCAAGGGCCAGCTTATCTCCAATGAATAAAATTTCTTCCAGCCAACCCGTTAAAGGGAAAACAATCAAACACACATGTGGACCTGGTGTACAAAATTCTACTAAAAATAACTACTTAATACATATACATACTAAATATTATACTAATAAAAGCGGAGAATTAAAAACTATAAGAAAAAGTTCTTTCACTGTTTTTTGAAAAAAACAAGGGTTTCACATTCACGAATTTCACTAGGAAGCGAGTTCCATAACCTTACAATTTGGACTGTAAATGATTGCAAATAGGCAGCAAAGTAGCTTGTGGGAAAACGCAACTGAGTACAAACAGGAGGAGGACATATAAACGACAGGGTGAATCGTACAGAATTAGGCAAAAGACTTTATTTAAGTATAATTAAATAAAAGGGTTATTTAGTTGTAAAAGTAGCCTTAGTTACTCCTACATGAGTTACCTGTCAGTGAAAGTCCCGTCAACATCCGTCAAGCCGTTTCGGGTTTCAGAGATTAGCCGGAACAAACATACAGACGGACAGACAGACAAGAATTATAAGAAAAATAGTTTGGTTATTTGCTGTATATACGTTCATATGTATATGTAGAAAACATAAACTCCATTTTTTTTATTTGTATAGATTTATGTCTCAACTTCGTAGGATCTAATTAAATATTATAAATTGGTTTTATAATTCAGAAAAGGCAATTCAGGCATGAAAGCTCAATAACGATTTTTATATTTTTGTCTTATATGGACTCTTGTTATTTGTCCTGTGTATGTACCTACTTACTTTGTGTACAACTTAGTACACAAAAAGTATTGATATTACAAAATTATCCACTGCCAAGAATGGATTCCATGTTACTAATATGTTATGATTAGCACTTCTTCCTTTGCTTGTATCATTTTTTATTATAAGTTTGTTATTTTGTGGATCTCATTGTCATGTTGTCCATACATGGATGAGAGCATGACGAAATTATTTTTAACATCAGATAGGTTTGATATCAAAAACATTTAAAAAGTGTGTTTTTTACTTGTCTGTATTAAGGACAAATATTTATAGATTTTCATATTGGAAAAATCTTCAACTAGAACTGGATTTAAACCAGTCACTAATCCCTGGCTACAACATTGCTACTTTCCAATCAGTCAAATTGTGGAATTCCCTTCCTACCGTGATTCGTGACAGCCCTTCTTTACCTACTTTTAAGAAAAGATTGAAGGAACATTACTTATCGTTGACACAATAACATACTCATATATTATCCTACTAAGATATTTTAATAATTATAATTGTACCTGTTTTTTTTACACACTTTATTAGTATATTTTTATGTATTCGTTCTAAGTATAGCTATAGTTAATTGTTTTGTACACGATGCCTTCCATTTTATTTTCACAGCTTAATTTTTTTTTGGGTTGGCTGGAAGAAATTTCTTTAGTTAGTAATAAGTTCGCCTTTTCTGCATTTTTAACTTCTCGTGTATTTTGTGTATTTTAGTTTTTGTGTGCAATAAAGTGTTGAATAAATAAATAAATAAACATTGCTGCAAATCCTAACGTCAAGAGTTTTAAAGTTTTATTAATCTAATTTAATATTAATTGCATAAAACCCTTGTAGTGTTCCAAGTTTAGAGAAATGTCAATAACTAGACCAAATTTATGTAGCCCCAATACAAGTAAATTAATATGTACTTGAATTGCGGTTGTTCGTCAACTATACCAAAACACATTGGGTTGACTTGCACAATAGACCTTTCATCTCGGCCTCCTAACAGCGGCGCACCTGTAACATCTATGGTGTCTATAGACTACTGTTGTCTTTAAGTATCAGTATCCTTATGCTTGTTTGCTGACCTCACACATTAAAACAAAGTAATATCTAAACAGGTATTGGAATAAATTTAATAAATACTCAGACACAGAAATAAAGATATTTTTGTATCACTTATAATTTGCTCTAGCCGGGAATCAAATCTGAGTCTTCTTAATGATCGGTAGCGTTGTCTCAGGTTCATTTAAGGTATAAATTTTTCCACAAAATTTAAATTACACTGTTTTAAGTACGGTTCCTATCATCAACGAACCGTAGTAACAATAATAAATTTTCTTTATTTCACGTAAACCTACAAGAGGCACCTGTGACGCGTCTATACAATAATAAATCTACCACCGGATCGGAACCGTAATCTGTTAGTATAACCATTGCTTGTTTTTTAATAGTAACAGAGCGTTGCTCTTAGTTATATAAAATGCTTTGAGCTATCAATAGATAACAAACAACCGTAGTTAGACTGATAAGTATTCGTACAAAAAGCTAACGTTCGTTAAAAATGTTCGACTTAATAAGAGTTAATTAATTTTAAGCTTTTTATGCAATGTGAATTATTAACGATGACACTAATTTTTTATTCATTTTTTCTAAATCTTGTGTATTTGAATTAATATTGTACAAGTAAAAGTAGACTTGACACTATACTCTTTTTTTAATTATTTGTGATTATGTGAAATTTATTACGTTCTTTTATTATATATTTATTTTTTTGACCACCTCTTTGGTCGAGAGGCTAGCGTACACACCTAACTATACCGATTAAACGTGGGTTTTATTCGTGATGGAGGTATGTCTTTAGATTACATTTAGAAGTCTGCATTTAAGGGTCTGTATGTTTATTAAATTTCTAGTATCCATTTAAGTATTTCTAAGTAATAAAATCGTTGACTAACACCCATAACACAAGCATAAAATTTGCTTACTTTGGGGTCAGGTTCAACTTGTGTAACTTGTTCAGAGTTATTTATTTATTAACAAATACATACTAAATATTATACTAATAAAAGCGGAGAATTAAAAACTGTAAGTTCACTGTTTTTTGAAAAAACATGGGTTTCACATTCACGAATTTCACTAGGAAGCGAGTTCCATAACCTTACAGTTTGGACTGTAAATGATTGCAAATAGGCAGCAGAGTAGCTTGTGTTAAAACGCAACTGAGTACGGACATATGAACGACAGGGTGAATCGTACAGAATTAGGCAAAAGACTTTATTTAAGTATAATTAAATAAAAGGGTTATTTAGTTGTAAAAGTAGCCTTAGTTACTCCTACATGAGTTACCTGTCAGTGAAAGTCCCGTCAACATCCGTCAAGCCGTTTCGGGTTTCAGAGATTAGCCGGAACAAACAGACAGACGGACAGACAGACAAGAATTACAAGAAAAATAGTTTGGTTATTTGCTGTATAAACGTTCATATGTATGTGTTATAAAGGGGTTATTTTAATACTAGAAAACAGAAACTCCATTTTTTTTATTTGTATAGATTTATGTCTCAACTTCGTAGGATCTAATTAAATATTATAAATTGGTTTTATAATTCAGAAAAGGCAATTCAGGCATTAAAGCTCAGTAACGATTTTTATATTTTTGTCTTATATGGACTCTTGTTATTTGTTCTGTGTATGTACATACTTACTTTGTGTATAACTTAGTACACAAAAAGTATTGATATTACAAAATTATCCACTGCCAATGGATTCCATGTCACTAATGTGTTATGATTAGCACTTCTTCCTTTACTTGTATCATTTTTTATTATAAATTTGTTATTTTGCGGATCTCATTGTCATGTTGTCCATACATGGATGAGAGCATGACGAAATTCATTTTTAACATCAGATAGGTTTGATATCAAAAACATTTAAAAAGTATGTTTTTTACTCGTCTGTATTAAGGACAAATATTTTCATATTGGAAAAATCTTCAACTAGAACTGGATTTAAACCAGTCACTAATCCCTAGCTACAACATTGCTGCCAATCCTAACGTCAAGAGTTTTTAAAGTTTTATTAATTTAATTTAATATTAATTGCAGGAAACCCATGTGGTGTTCCAAGTTTAGAGAAATGTCAATAAATAGACCAAATTTATGTAGCCCCAAAACAAGTAAATTAATATGTACTTGAATTGCGGTTGTTCGTCAACTATACGAGGGCCATTCAATAAATTTTTAGCCTAAGAAAAAATAAAGAAAATTTTGAGAAAGTAAAGATTTATTTTTCAACATAGTCTCCTTTCAATTCAATACACTTGGACCAGCGATGCTCCAACTTTTTTAACCCGTCAAAAAAATACGATTTCCCGAAGTCTTCAAAATAGGCCTCTGTGGCGGCGATGACCTCATCATTCGACCCAAATCTTTTGTCGGCGAGTGACTTTTTCAGATTTGGGAACAAGAAAAAGTCGCATGGAGCCAAGTCTACAGAATACGGTGGATGGGGCAGCAATTCGTAGCGCAATTCGATCAATTTGGCCATGACAACGGCGGAGGTGTGAGCTGGTGTTGTTATCTGGTGTGAGCAAACGCGGCACCCATCGCGCCGACAACTTTTTCATACCCAATTCTTCGTGCAGAATATGATGCATTGTCCCATCTGCGATGCCTACAGTCTCAGCTATCTCGTGAATCTTCAGTCGCCGGTCTGCCAACACGAGATCGTGGATTTTTTTTACGTTTTCTTCTGTAGTAGCCGTTTTCGGTGCACCTGGGCGTGGCTCATCAAAAACCGACGTGCGGCCACGAGCAAACTCGTTGAACCAATTTTTGACGGTCGCCATCGAAGGAGAAGAGTCACCGTACATAGCATCCAAGCGCTCTTTGATTTCGCTGCGCGTTTTCCCTTCCAAAAACAAGAATCTAATCACCGAACGATATTGTTCTTTTTCCATTTTTACAAAACCGACCGACACGCTCGCTTCCAAAGGCTGTCGAAACAAAACAAATGAAGGGAAAAGACTGAAAACTACTTGATAGACTTCAAAAAGTATTTACTGCACGATAGTAAAACTCTTTTGTAACAACAACGCCATGGGGCGATGAGGCTATGTAATTATTGAAGGCCCCTCGTACCAAAACACATTGGGTTGACTTGCACAATAGACCTTTCATCTCGGCCTTATAACAGCGGCGCACCTGTAACATCTATGGTGTCTATAGACTACTGTTGTCTTTAAGTATCAGTATACTTATGCTTGTTTGCTGACCTCACACATTAAAACAAAGTAATATCTAAACAAATATTGGAATAAATTTTATAAATACTCAGACACAGAAATAAAGACATTTTTGTATCACATATATCTTGCTCTAGCCGGGAATCAAATCTGAGTCTTCTTAATGATCGGTAGCGTTGTCGCAGGTTCATTTAAGGTTTAAATTTTTCCACAAAATTTAAACTACACTGTTTTTTTTGTTGTTTTGTTGTTTTTGTTTAACAATAATAAATTTTCTTTATTTCACGTAAACCTACAAGAGGCACCTGTGACGCGTCTATACAATAACAAATCTACCACCAGATCGGAACCGTAATCTGTTAGTTTAACCATTGCTTGTTTTTTTAATAGTAACAGAGCGTTGCTCTTAGTTATATAAAATGCTTTGAGCTATCAATAGATAACAAACAACCGTAGTTAGACTGATAAGTATTCGTACAAAAAGCTAAAGTTCGTTAAAAAATGTCGACTTAATTAGAGTTAATTAATTTTAAGCTTTTTATGCAATGTGAATTATTAACGATGACACTAATTTTTTATTCATTTTTTTCTAAATCTTGTGTATTTGAATTAATATTGTACAAGTAAAATTAGACTTGACACTATATTCTTTTTTAATTATTTGTGGTTATGTCAAATTTATTACGTTCTTTTATTATATATTTATATTTTTGACCACCTCTTTTATCAAGAGGCTAGCGTACACACCTAACTATACCGATTAAACGTGGGTTTCATTCGTGACGGAGGTAGGTCTTTAGATTACATTTAGAAGTCTGCATTTAAGGGTCTGTGTGTTTATTAAATTTCTAGTATCCATTTAAGTATTTCTAAGTAATAAAATCGTTGACTAACACCCATAACACAAGCATAAAATTTGCTTACTTTGGGGTCAGATTCAACTTGTGTAACTTGTTCAGAGTTATTTATTTATTTATTAACAAGACTGTTTACGTCTTGTTTAAAAAGTACCATTATAGTGTTTATGTCACTGTGTTATAGAGCATAAACCTTGGAGTACTAAAGTAAAGACTAAAGTCTATGTTTATTCAGAATTAGAAAAACTTTGTTTACGTAGGCCATACAAGTGGAACTAGTTGTTGTTTTATAAACTACGACCGGATCGAAATCGCGCCCATACACTGAGAAGATCCGGCAAAATAAACTCAGCGGGTTTGTCCTTTTTTTTTAATCCTTACATTATAAACTAAAAAAACAAAATTCAACTTACAATCTAATTTTAAATATGTACGTAAATAGTATAACAAAAGGAGATATATTTAAAGGGCGGGTAAAGTCAACTGGAATTCGGAAAATCGTACAAAATATATTAACGTCCCTTGCTTAGAAGACAAATAGGAGGACGAAGACAATGCGAAGATCCGGCGAAATAAACGGATTTGTCTTTCTTACAGACTAATCTACTATAAAAAAATTAAACTATAAAAAAAGAACTAACAATCTAATTTTACATATGTACATAAAATTATAGGGCGGTTGAAGTCAACCGGTATTCGGAAAATCGTACAAAATATATATACGTCCCTTGCTTACAAGACAAATAGGAGGACGAAGAAAATGCGAAGATACGGCGAAATAAACGGGTTTGTCTTTTCACAAACTAAATATTACATTATAAACTAGAAAAAAAAGTACAACTTACAATCTAATTTTACATGTATAACAAATTAGGAAATTATAGGGGGGTTAAAGTTAAGCGGCATTCGGAAAATCGTACAAAATATATTTACGTCCCTTGCTAAGAAGACAAATAGAGGATGATAGTAGGTAAAATATCACAGGTAACAATTAAGATAAACTGGAAGTACTATCGCCTGTAGCTATAGGAAGGATAATTAGTATCGCTAGCTCGCGTCTCATTTATCGTCCTCCTCCGGGAGATGGGTCAGCTCGCAGTAAATCTACCAACCTGAGCACTCTTGTCTTTGTAAACTTGAAAATCTAATTACGTTTACAGCTAAACTTGATTTTCTCTTTCTTGAATTTGCATTTTATTCTGATTTTCATTCTTTTAAACTTTTTCCTTTATTTTTGTAGTCTTTTAATGAATATTTATAGGATATTAGCTGCGCTTTTGAGTCTGTCTCAGAAAAGGGTTAAGATTGCTTAAGGTAATATAAATTTTGTTATTCCTACTCTATATAAATTAGATTAGAGATAATCGAATTATCACGATAGGAAAGAGAAAATACTATTCTTATTTTTAGGATTGAATTTTAAAGTCTGTAATTTACCTACGACTACGTCAGTGTAGAACATCTAAGTTGTTTTTCATAAACTTCGCTGAGTTTTTCGTATAAAATTTTATCCCGCATTGCAATCCTTTGAGAGTTGATTTTTTAAAAAACTAACTTATATTTGAATTCAAATCTTTAACTATATGCGTATATTTCATAATAAGCAGTCTAGTAGTTTATCCGTGGAAATGAAACAGATTGTCACAGACGTTCGAGTGTAAAATATTATTAGCTGTTTGCCCGCTATTCTTAAGCATTAAATAATTACGATATAATATTCTTCCTTATTAATGTATATATATAGCTAAATGTATATTCAATTTCATCAAAACCGGTTCGATGTTTTAGGCGTGAAGAAGCAACAGACAGACTTTTGCATTTGTTATATTAGTATAGAAGTAAGGATTAAAGTTGTTTCAAATAAATCTTGGGTATTTTACAACGACAAGATCAGGTGCAACGTACATGAAACAAAGAAAGACATTAAACAATTTTTAACCGAATTTTAAACTGAGGAGTATATTAATTCAACTGTACATTTTTTTGTATGTTTTTTTTTATGATAATGGAAGGCAAACAAGCAGACTGATTTCCTGATGGTAAGAAATTCACGCCACCTAGAGACATCAAAGGTGGTAATGGTGCGTTGCCAACCTGAGGCCGGGATGTTAGGCCTCGAGCAAAAGTAAGCTTACCGGCTACCTTACCCTCCGAACCGGAACACGTCATGATGTTATGGCGGCAGGAATAGGTAAGGCGGTGGTACCAATCCGGGCGAGTCGCTGCAAAACTGTACCACCTAGTAAAAGTTGTTGCGCTTATAGTGCGCAATTTGTGGATTTTCACAACTTTTTTTGTAAGGTTAGAAATGTTTTTTGCTGAAATATGTTCATAGTTAATGTCAGATAACTTTGATCTGAAAAGTGGTTTTAAATAATAACTAGCCGACCCGTTAAACTTCGTATCGTTTGACATTATCAGGTACTAACAGTTTGCATGGATTAAAGCATTTTGCTATTTTCCGGACTTTTTCCTTCATAAAAATGGGTTTTTTTTTAATACAGATAATTCGGATTTTTGTTTACTTAAATCATAATATTGATAATTTACAAAATAATAAATTATAAGTAAAAGACATCTGTATATTAATACGTGATGCCCAAACTTTGGACCCTTTTTACGGAAATTGCGCGGACGTAGGAGCAAAAACTTTGGCACACTTATAGTTTATGTGTAGGAGAAATGCAGAACGCTAATATTTTCAATAATAATGCTTATAAAGTACATTAAATCAATAAATAAAACATTACCCACACTACCATGCATTAGACACACACAAACAACTATATTGAGGAGAACGATAAAAGATCACATATGGCACACTAAAAAGTTTGGAAACAAAGTAGTTGGTTTTGAGAAATGAAGATGGCGCTTTTATAACAAGATACTAAAATTTATTATGTTCGAATTTCGACCAGTGGGTGACCACTGTTATAAATAAATATAAATTATGATTGACACGTAAAACAGTATAAGTGCTTCTTCATTTAAAGATATGAATATTTGGTAGTTTAGCAAGCGGAAACGATGGAAAATATGAAACGTAATATATAAGTTGAAGTATTTCTGCTATAGCTTTAAAGTGGATAAAACTGCAGATAAAAGCTAGTCGATTTTGTACTCCTTTGTGATTCCTTCAAATAAGAATCAATCCAAGAATCAATCCTCAAATAGCAAATTGAAACAAGCAATATTTTAGTCTTTATATCGTTTTGTTTTTGTAAGAATAAACTACTTACACTTAACAGAAAAAAATATGAATATCCTAAATATTTTAACATATTACTCTGGAGGAAAATATTTTATTCATTTGGCGCCAGATATTTGGATATCATTGGTAAAATGAAGAGACGGGTGCCAATTCTGTTTTGTTTTATCTGTTCTATCTATATTAAGTTCTACTGTAACATTTTTTATATTAAAAAAAACTTTCAGTAACCCAAATACTTCATATTATAACATGCTAATCGCATATAAAATATAGCATACACAACATTTATATGTTTATTCAATAAAAAAACAATGTTTGTTTATTCATAACATGTTCAAAGCTAGCACTACATTTCGTTTTTCTTTTTTCACTTTCTAAAGGATGACTTGTATGTTTCAGGGTTAATTTTTTAAACAAGCCTAAAGACGTGTAAGCTCTAAGGACCGCTTGCACATTCCCGAGTTACATTTAATATTGAGTTAAACTGTCAAATATAAAATGATTTGACCCTGATTAGACGCTAACTCAGTGTTAAACGAACGAGCAAGTAACCCTAAGACAAATTAATACACGTTGAACAGAATTGACGCGATTATATTGATATTTACTTGACTAAATAGTAAATATTTGTCGATTCAGTATTTCGTATGTTCGAACAGCACCGATAAAGCGTCTCAATGTAGAGCTGTTGGAAATGCTTATTTGCATTCAAGAAGGCTCCCCGAACGGGCAAGCCGGTGTACAGGAATGGGTCTAAAACGTTAGTACGGTGTTCGGAACGCCAGACGAAAGGCTCCCTTGGCAGTGATTAGACGATGCTAATACCATTTACTTTCCAACTTTCCTTACTCGCTGAGCGTTACGAACATTTGCTATTTATTTTTAGAGTCATCTTAAGTTCGTACATTTAAAACCGTAATGGAATTGAAGAATGTAAGACATTTAATGCAAAAAATATTTGAACCGACCTTCTTTTTTGAAAATATTCAGTAAAATAAATAAGTAAATCATTTTGCAATTTAATTTTAGACTTTTAGGTTCGTATACATTGCCAGCCATAATGGAATTGGGAAATAAAAATATTTAATATAAAAATATTTTTCAAATAGTGCTTTGTTTTTAAATATTCAGCGAAATATTTGTGGTCTAGTCTCTGTAGACTTGACTTCTTGAGGTCCCGGGTTCGACCCCTAGGTAGGGCAGTTAGAAAAAATTAAAATGTGTATTTTAAATTTTCTAATATAAACAACAAAGCATGGGATTAAATATCCTCGGTTGGCGATAGGCTTGCTGCCCATTGTTGCCCATTGTTGTCAGCACTATATGGTCAACAAAAACTCTAACATCCGTTCCAGCTTCGTCTCTTAAATACTACTAGTTTGGTTTTCTTCGAATGGAAGCCTCTTTCTTTACAATTAACTTCCATACCTGTGACCAGTGTATGCAGCTCAGATATTGTAGAGCCCAGAAGTGGAGCATCATCTACATACAGTTTACAATTATAATTTGTACTATAATTTCATTATTTCATCCTGAACGATATACGCTATGCAGAATAACTCATTTCGTTCTGTTGATTAAAATTTTATGAAGCTTGTTTCTAGATTGTGTTTTTTTATAATATCGGAAAGCAAACAAGCAGACGGATTTCCTGATGGTAAGAAATTCATGAGGCCTAGAGACACCAAAGTTGGTAATGGTGCGTTGACAACCTGATGTTGGGATGTTAGGCTTCGAGCAAACGTAAGTTTACTGGCTACCTTACCCCCGAAGCGTAATACGTCAACGGCAAGAACTGACGTTACGGTGGCAGGAATAGGTAAGGCGGTGGTACATCTAGTAAAATTGTTTCATTTATCTTTTTGTTTTCAAATGGAACTAAAAAGTACATAAGGCAGTCAGGTACCTTGGTCACCCATACGCAGTTATATTTACCCCAGGAAGCATTTTTTCAAATTCAAGATAAATAAGTATACCGACAGCCGCCCTGCCCAACGTCATCAAACCAAGGTAATATGTTGCTGCCAGTTTACCGTTTAGTGTTGAATATTGCGATTTTCGTGCAAAATTCACCTTATTATAGTCCTTTGGGTGTTATATTTGAATAACAATTAGCCTTTGATTGAACTCGAATCTTTAGGTTTATGCATATTGAATATCATCAAAATCGGTTGACTAGTTTAGCCGTGAAAGAGCAACATACAGCCAGACAGACAAATGTTCGCATATCGCATAATAGCAATATGGATCTGAAATCTGAAAAAGCTGTTTTGCGTAAACAGCTTTTTCAGATTTTAGTATAATGCAACAAACATGATATACGGCGACGGATATATGAAAATAGCAAAATAATATTTTTGTTGCATTCAATATTTTGTATTTTCCATTTCCAATATGATATGGTTGGTTTTTAAATTTAAACTTAAATAGTTCGAAAACAAATAACAAAAGAGCATTTATAGCTTTTATTTTTATCAAAACCAATTATGGATCAATATCTGTTTGATAAATTTTAAAGATAGAAAAAATATCGTCCCGACAGTACTGAAACCTGTAACATTTCCTCTCAAGCAGACAACTGCTCTAACCATTTGAGCTACTAAGGATTTAAGTCCCGTAATGAAATTTTCATTATTTTCCTTACCGTTAACACGGTACAGGACAAGTGCTAAAATAAAAATATCTGTTTGTAGTTGTTTCATAGCAGTAGTAGTAGCCAGTGTAAAATGTTCACACAAAACTACAACATCCTTTATATTATCTCGGATATTAGTTTTTGAAAAAAGTTGACTAACTTAGAACTCTAGTATTTAACTAAGTACATGTTAAATTACATTGAAATCAATTCAGTGGTTTAGCCATAAAACCGCAACAGACAGACAACCATAAACTTCCATTTACGATATTAGTATGGATGTAACAGTTATTAAGATTATTGGCTTATTCAATCGGAAAAGTCATTCAGACTTTCATTGAAACTCGGAAACGGTTGAAGGTTGCTCATGCTTAATCAATGCTCTCCGTTGTCATATTCCGATGCGGAGGTTCGAATAACTAGTTAACTTAGTATCATTTGTAATTAAGTTACAAATAATAATAAGCATCCCAGAACCTTTTACATGGGTCATTCCGATGGAGCCTCTCTCTGAAATCTACAATCAAGTCAGAGGTCACGACTTTATGGACAGTTTAGACTAAGAACTCATGGCGCGGTTTTCACCCGCGCTCGCGATTGTTGTGTGACCGCAGATTCCGTGGAATGTAGATTTATATGTAAAAAGTAAGATCACATTTCACGGCGCGATTTTCACCCGCAGCGCCCGCGGTTGTTTGCGGCTACCGCTCGCCCGTAGAATCGTGCGTGCGGCGATCTCCTGCCGCCTCGGCGGGTTGCGACCGCGTGCTCTGCGGCAAACATTTTGTACTATTTGTACTGATTATTTAACCTCAATCGCCGGCCGCGCAGTAATCAACCGCCAAGTTTGCGGGCGATAATTTCAAGCGCGGCGGCTGCGGGACCTCAAAAGTTACCGATCTCGTGGGTTTTGAAATAAAACCGCAGAACTGCGACCGCCACGCTTGCGGGTAAAAATCGCTTCGTGAGATCTGTCTCAAGCCTTTGCTCGCCTTTTACAAACTGCCTGGTAGGAAGGCTAATAGTTTATTCTCCAAAGGAGTTTGGACCAACCAGAAAAAAATGTACTTCATGCAAATAACAAATCCGTCTGTTTATTTGCCTTCGTATGTTATTTAAAATATCACTACAGTATAAAACAAAGTAACTTCCTCTGTCCGTATGTCCCTTTGTATGCTTAAATCTTTATGGATTTTGATGCGTTTTATTAAAAAATAAAGTGATTGAAGAGGAAGATTTATATCTACATTTTATACCCGTGGGAAGCCGGGGCGGGCCGCTAGTATAAAATAAATCAAATGAAAAAATACTAAAAAAAAAACGAATTATGTAAGAATGATTAATGAAAGAAAGTAACTAATCGTTTGATGGTACTTTGATGGTTATATATAATATTTAAAATATGTACATTGAGTGATTTTGAAATATTTTACTATTGTAACTAATATTCAAAAACATTTATTGTAGATATGTATAAAGTACATAACTCTATCCAAACACACCAAATATAGATTATGTCATCTTGTACTCTATACAATCCTTATCTATATTATTAATAAATATGGAGCAAAGTACTCCAACCTGATATTATAGTCTTTATAACAATGTGATACAGACTATAACATCAATTCAATTTTACTCTTACGTTAATCCATCTTTATTAAAAAGACGGGTTAGGTTTTTGGTTTGAACAAAATTTAAAGAAAACATGTGGAAATATGTTAAAAATAAAAAAAAATTAAAATAATGTCTGTTTTTTTACTTCGTTTATGATGATCCTAATATAAATATAACTTGTTGCTTCTCTGTTTCTAAGAAAGCTATAATTTATAAAAAGCAATATCCAAATACATTTTTCTTTATAGAAACATCAAAGTAAATAACTCACGATGTACGTTCGATTCGTAAAGCCATCATGTTCTCGTTGTTTGTTTTCGAAGTGAGTAGGAAAAACAGAGTCCGAAGCCAACTGCCTTTCTTATTTCAAGAAAATCTTTGTTTCATTTTCTTTTTGTTCATTTTCTTCAATACATTGCAATGAAATATTTCTAAATATATGGCAGTATATTTTTAATGGATTTTTAATTGAAAATATATTCATTCCGGTATCTACTTGACCGCCACGTTAGTCGAGTGGCTAGCGTACACGCCTAACTACGTCGACCAACCATGAGGCTCGGGATCGATTCCCGATGGGGACAGGCATTTGTACGATTAACATTTAGATGTCTGCATGTCCGGGTATGGGTGTTTATTAAATTTATTCTAGTATCTGTTTAAGTATTCCTATGTTTCCTATGTATTAGAATCGTTGACTAGCACCCATAAAACTAGCATATAATTTGCTTACTTTGGGGTTAGATTTAATCTGTGTAACTTGTCCAGAGATATTTATTTATTATTTATTTATTCATGTATATTAGTATCGTTGACTAACATTCCCATATTACATGCATATAATTTGCTTGCTATGGATTTGTTATGAAGTACTGACTCCTACAGCACAGTTTACTCTTTTGTAAGTGTGTAGTTTCGTAAACTTACTTTTGCTCTAGGCCCGGATCCCGGCCTCAGGTTGGCAACGTACCATTACCACCGTTAGTCTCTATGCGGCGTGAATTTCTTACCATCAGGAAATCCATCTGCTTGTTTGCCTTCCATTATTATAAAAGAATTTGTAATGTTGATTGTTCCTAATAAAATCGTTCAGTAACGCAACTTTGTCTGTGACAACATTTCAAGAAGCAATTTACGTCATAAGCTTTAAACCACACTAAACTTAACGTTACTTATGCCATAGCATAAAACCAACAATGATAAACCAACGTTACTAGAAGTTGCTCAGCTAGAGTCAGGCGGTTTTTATGGGCAAACTTGCACAATGCCTTGGAATGTGCGAAGTAAACACTTAACTGCAGGTTCGCTTGTACAAAGCCGAGCAAGTTTCGACTTTCGGCCAGCCGCAGTCCCACAGTTCCGTCGCTATGGTTGCAGTTTTAATTTGGCCTCAGTTGTACTGACAGGCTTTCTTGTCTTAACCTATGTTATAAACTTTGAGGTTGAATTGAAGTTTGCGTGGCTTGTCTTTTGTTATATTAAGTTAATTTTGATTGTTTAAAATGTAATCTAATGGCTGCACTCGAAAAAAGGTATCTTCCTATATCCCCGTCGATTTAGGCAGAGGCACAACCAGGGCACACAATTCCCACAATGTGATAAGTGGCATGCCAATCCTGGGCAGCGTTATTTTTATTAAAATACAGAAAATATATATTTCCTATTTTTTTCTGTTGCGCGACCCGGGGATTGAACCTGGGACCTCAAGAGGTCTAGTCCGATGCCGGACCACTAGACCACAGAGGCGATAAACTTTGAGGTTGAATTGAAATTTTGTGGTTTGTCTTTTGCTATATTACATTCATTTTGATTTTTAAGGTTTCTCTTTCACGCAAACTATTCGGCTTAGAAAAGACATGATAGTAGAAACCTATACATCATTTTGAAATACTTATGTTGTATGTTCAACTCTAAGCGTGTATGGGGAATCCCCAAACTTATTTTTTTATATTTTTGCATTAAAATCTTAATATGGTTCACAGAATATATCTACTTACAACACAGTTCTAACACTTTCGAAAAAGAGTATCATAGACATGACGAGTATAGACTCTTATATCTCTTTTACTTATAGAAGTATTCTGATTGTTTGGCCTTTGACTACGGAACCCTTAAAAACGGATGCCATTCATTTAATATATTTATAAAGGCAATTTTTTTTCACGGAAAAACGTGTATAAAATATCCCATTTCCACCTCAAATATTTCATCTATTTCTATTACTCATTTTTACGCCATAAGACATTAAAATCATGTAAACTTTTATTTTATTTAATACTTTATAGCATACAAAAAAATGCAAAATACAGAAGAGTAAAAAATGCATAAAAGGCGACGTTTGCAACTGATTGCATGCTTATCTCCACGCCAAGTCCCTTAAGCGGCAGCCAGAGCGCGTCGAGTGGCAAACCTCACGACCCTTGCAAACCTACCTGCCTTCCTTAATAATTTAAATGAATCTTTATACACGAAACAAATTAACCTGGGAGAGATACCTCTTGTCCAAACAAATAACAGAGTGCTAAACAACTTTATATCCAAAGTCGCAGGAAACAATCACATAAAACATTCTTATTGATCTTATCGAAATAATATAGTATCTTCACGCCCATATCCCCGAAGAGGTAGGCAGAGGTACAACCAAGGTACCTATGACTAGCCGAAGACACTAAGTCCCACAATGTGATAGGTGACAAGCCTATCGCCAACCGGGCACATTTCCAATCCCGACCAACATTTTTTTATTAGAAAATTGGAAAAATCCAATTTCCTTTTTGTTGGCCGACCCGGGATTCGAACCCGGGACCTCATGCAGTCAAATCCAACACCCGGACCGCTAGACCACAGAGGCGATATAGTTCTCAAAATTTATAGCACAAGAGATCGGAAACTAAATTCGACTTATTAATTTATTCTCAGTTTGAAAATTGCGGTGAAATCTTAAATTAATACAGCGCAGCGTAGACAGGCAAAGTTTTTACGAACTTTCATAAGTACGTCGACTCTCAGGATACGCTTTAAGAGTCACAAGCGACCTCAATAATGTCCTGTGCTATATTTTGCTTTCTTCAAAAATATTCAAGTTATCTCTCAATTTGAGTATTAATAAAATACTAATGTTGTATAGATACTAGGGTATCTATGTACATATATATACATATATACTCATAAATACGTAGCTTTTTACACATCTTTTACGTGGTTAAAAATAAATTATTCCTTAGTCCTTGGTCACGGCATCACGTGTAAACGGATTATCGCTAACAATTTTTTTGTTGTTTTGATTATTGTCACGAGATTAATTAGAGATACAAAAAAAAGTTATTAAAAAAGGTAATCTATATATTAATACGTGATGCCAAAACTTTGGTCACCTTTTTACAAAAAATACGAAAATAGGAGCATACAATTTGGCACACTTATAGTTTATGTGTAGAAGTGCAGAACGCTAACATTTTTCAATAATAATGCTTATAAAGTACATGAAAGTAATAAATAAAACATTACTTACACTACCATGCATTTGACACACACAAACAAATATATTGATGATAACGATAAAAGATCACAGATGGCGCACTAAAAAGTTTGGAAACAAAGTAGTTGGTCTTGAGAAATGAAGATGGCGTTCTTATCAACAAGATATTAAAATTTGTATATTAAAATGATCGAATTTCGACCAATGGGCGACCACTAGTATTTATAATTAAGACAAGCTAAAGTCTGTCGACCCGACAAACAGAATAATATCTATTTCTCTAGGTCATCGCATCACGCTTGAATGGGTGGATCATACTTGCAAATAATATTTTTGCTGTGTTAGTTATTGACAGAAAAATATTGGTATGAAAAAAAAACAGTATAATATATAATTATTCTGCTTTAATGATATATTATATCATTAGAGCAGAACAATTATATCGTTAGAAAAATCAATTTATCTATTAGTTCATAAATTAAATAAAATATAGCATGAAAAAAAAATAACACTGCAGACTACCTTTGACCAACTTAAAAGAGGAGGTTCTGCATTGTATCCGTATTTACGTATGTATATACTATGAAGGTATGTTTGCGATTTTCTCGAAGAGTTCAGATCAGATTTGGTTGTTTGTTTTAGATTAGAAATTACTGAGGTAAGTTTTAAAAGTATTACATGTGAGAATTTTCATAAAGAATTTTGGTTGCAATGATCGGGCTTTGCTATTCTGATATTTTCGTGTCCTGTTGCAACAGCTTATAATAATAATTTGATGCAATTCCTTTGTTAAAATATTTTGTTTTATCCTACAGTTTTACATTTGACCACAACCGGCACGAAATAACTTCATTCAATACATGTGCAGTTTTAAATCAGATTTATTTTAAAACCAATGACTTTTATTCATTATAAAATCTCAGTTAAATTTGATTCATTTTAGTATTTATATCAGTAATTTTGATCTATAAAAATCTATGATAAAAGTGTACCTTCTTCTTAACATTAATAAATATTTGACCATTTTTCTTTAAACATGTACAGTAGTACTATTTAAATTATGCACTTCGGCTATATTCGTCAAGCTTCGGAAATCCGAATGTATTTTAAAGATATCTATATAGAGTTGTTATTGCATAATTAATCATTTCGGTTAAATTTAGATTAGGTCAGCCAATTTAAAAATGAAAGTATAAAGTGTAAAAAGAGTAAAGAGTGTAAAGCCGAAGCGCATAATTAAATAGTACTGTACCTTCTTTTTAATGCTACTAAATATTTGATTATTTTTATGAACGAAAACGAAAACTATAGCTAACTAGATTAAAGATAACAAAAGAAATAACTGTAATATGATAATAGCAGCTCCCTGAACGTTTAGCTGGTCTATGGATTTCGTGATTGTTTTTTAATCAAAGTATCATGAATAAATAGCTAGACTTTTGAGATCTGATAACTAGAGTATCAGGTTTTACAAAAGACTAAAGCTTTGAAAAATATAATAGATGTCATTACTTACGAGTATAATCCCCCGTGCTGGACCGGGTGCTCAATTAAAAATGGACCGTTTGCCGTTCTGCCAAATAGCTCGTAAGAAGCAAGCATAGGTTACATATGTCTCTTCAAGCCCATATCCCCAAAGAAGTAGGCAGAGGCACAACACGCACGAGGCACCCACGACTAGTCACTAAGTACCACAATGTGATAGGTGGCAAGCCTGTCGCCAACCACGCACATATTCAATACCAGCAACGTTATTTTTATTAGAAAATAGAAAATGCACAATTTCAAAATATTTTTATTGCCCGACCAGGGGATCGAACCCATGGCCTCAAGAACTCAAATCCAACCATCGAACCGAACTAGACCACAGAGGTGATAAGATAGGTCACATGTGTCATTACCAAACGGACGATTAGTGGTGGTCTAAAAAAAACCGGCTTTTAATTTACGCTTGTCATATTTTTTGTCCCCTTTGTTTGTATTTTATTGTATAATTCTTTCATATTCTTTCATATAATTCTTTCCCTGTGTGAAAGCCCGGAGCTTCTTTGCAGAATAGACCATCTGCCTTCCTGCCAGGCAGCTCGTAAAAGGCGAGCATATGCTTACCGTCACTAACACCGTGACATATGACTAGGAGGTAGAGTTTCGCAGCGACTCAACCGGATTGGTACCACAGCCTTACCTAATCCTGTCTCCATAACGTCATGACGAGTTTCGGTTCGGAGGGTAAGGTAGTCGGTATACTTACTTTTGCTCGAGGCCTAACATCCCGGTCTCAGGTTGGCAACGCACCATTACCACCTTTGGTGTCTCTAGACGGCGGGAATTTCTTACCATCAGGAAATCCGTCTGCTTGTTTGCCTTTCAATATCATAAAAAAATATTAATACAGTTTTAAACTAGTACGGAAAGTAAAGATTTTATTTCGATGCACTAAACGCACTCAATTAATGTATTTTTAAGTTCATTAACTGTATTTGAGGTACAAATTGTATAATAGTAAGCGCAATAACGTTATATTATATTATTATAAATTGTATCCCCTTTTCCCTTCAACACAGCATCAGGTTTGAATATGTGAACTTATTTTGGAAATTCTTGTTTTGTTGTGTTTGTTATTGTCAAGAAAAGTTTCTTAAAATAAGAAAAACCTGGAAAAGGACAAGGATCATATCAAAAAAAATCTATAGGTTCAGCCAGTTATTAAAGATAAAGTTGCTCTTACGAATGCTACGAAATGACATAAAATAATATCTAAAAATTAAGAAAGAAAAAATTCAGGATTTGAACCTGTACCCTTTCGTTTCAAGCCAAGGAATGCTCTAACCATTTGAGCTACCGAGGATTCCTGTGCCGTGGCGAAATTTTTAATTATTTTCTTACCCGGTAACGCGGATAGCTATGTCCTTTGGATTCACAGTTTTCTTTCTTTAAAATTTATAGAAATTTAACCCAAGCACATGGCAAACGCTAACATAAAAATACCCTGACAAAATAAAAAATATCCCTGGATGAATGTGTGATACATTAGATACATACTCATGCACAAGAATATTTAAAACACACCCAGACCCAGAAACACAGACATTTAGATACCCGGTAAAGAATCGAACCCAAGCCTCGCGGCTGATACAACATAGGCGTGTACGCTAACCTTCGACCAATGAGGCACTCCATTAATTCTAATCACACTAATATTATAAATGTGAAAGTTTTTTTGTTCGGATGTTTAGATGTGTGTCCGTCAATCACGCAGAAACTACTAAACGGATTTGGATGAAATTTGCTATACAGACAGGGTATGAGCTGATTTGGGTGATAGAATACTTTTTATCCTGATTAAATGCTCCCTTGGGAATTCCACGCGGGCGAAGCCGAGGGCGAAAAGCTAGTATGTAATAATGCGATTCCAACTGATATTGTTAAAATATTTCATTTTATCAGAAGGTTTTACCTCTGACCACAACCGTAACGAAATAACTTCATTCAATACATGCGCAGTTTTAAATCAGATTCATTTTAAAACCACTGACTTTTATTTACTCGGAAATCTGTGTTTAAATCGTTTCATATTTGTATCAGTAAGTTTGGCTATTAAAAGAGAGAACTTTTCTGCTTTTATTGACAAATATTTGTTAAAGAAATACAAAGGTTCCACTTACGTAACAATTTTTAAAATATCTCCATTTTGTTATCATTGGATGATATTCGTATCGCCGTATTTTAATGTCACAAGTAAAGAAGTACAAAATAGGACGTCGTATCTAGACACCGTAAATATTACTGATGGGCTGCAATACTATGGCCGGAACCTTAGGCCACATCTGAAAATAAACGGCCTGCCCTGCTCTTTGACAAAAATGGCGGGAATAAGTATGGTGGTATTACCCATCTTGGTAAATTACTTTGTACTATTCCACCTAGATATGACTAATTACACTCATGAAAACCAATGACAACTATCATGCAATGGGATCGTTACATCCCAACGTCAGATCCGAATCCAACGTAATGTTGAAATTTCCCGTTAGGGTTATAAATTGTACAGATAATAAAATGTATAAAGAATAATGTCGATC
>NJDC01004917.1:0-19019 GCA_002245475.1 Calephelis virginiensis
TGCTATTTATTTTTTCAATATTTTCAATGTACAGAGTTGACAGTTCTACAGATTTATAATATGTATAGATATCTACAGTTAGCAACCATAAAATACATTTATTACTGGTGCAAGTTGATAAATAGCTGCTCTTATCACTAAAGAGAGATAGTAAGATCAATGAAGGCGATATTGTTATAATACTCTTTTTATCGGTTTCACTTTAATGCATCACTTTTCCTTATCATGCAAAGTAAAACCTTATCCATAATTGATTAACCTATCTATAAACTAGAAATTAGCGTTTTTCAGCAAATAAAAAATGGCAAAAGTGAACATTACAGATGTACAGTACTACTATTTAAATTTTGCGCTTCGGCTTTACATTTTTATCTCTTTTTACACTTTATACTTTTATTTTTCAATTGGCTGACCTAATCTTAATTTAATACATTCGTATTTCCGAGGCTAGACGAATATAGCCGAAGCGCATAATTTAAATAGTACTACTGTACTTGGGTGTTAAATAGATAAAAATAAAATTATTAATCATACAAATTAAGAAATTTAAGTAATATATCTTGATAGAAAATGATACCTAATTCTTAGAAAAATCGTAGACATAAAACTCTGTATTAATTATTTTAATTAAAGTTTTAAATAAACGCCGATAAAAGGCCTCTCAGAGTCATTTTCAGAAGGTTTCTAAAACAAGTACGCCACATAACCTTTTGATTGTTATTAATAAATACTTCGTAGACACAATACTTTGCCTTTTTGCAACAGTCAAAACGACTAAATTATTCCATTTGGATCGTCCCAACGCAAACACAGTAGTAAAGTAAATTAGTGTGAAACTCAGTCAACACACTGTTGTATTTGTGTGAAAAGTGAATAGACAAAATTTAGTAACTGTCGTAATGGTTCGATATTCTATTACGTAACGTAGCAATCATTATTTTCATTTCATAATAAAAAAAAATCATGTACTAATTTAGTTTTATTATTGTTTTATTATTTAAACAAATTACTTCCGTTTAAACCTTTGTTCGTTTAAATGAATTCGTTTAATTCAAATTCAAAATGGATTTAATTACGAAGATCTTTAAAAAGATTCTTGTAATGCGTCTTTACGTATAATTTTTAAAACTACCACCGGATAAGTTAAATGAGTTTATATATGCTTTTATTGATATTTGAAAATGTATTTGTTTTTTAAGCTTTTATTTTAATTATATAAATATCCCTGGACAATTTATACAGAACCCCAAGAAAAGCAAATTACATGCTTTTGTTATAGGCGTTAGTCCACTATACGAATACATAGAAATACATTAATAGTTACCAGAATAAATTTATTTAATAAACACTCAAACCCGGTAACGCAAACATCTAAAAGTTTATCACACAAATGCTTTCCCCGGTCGAAAATTGAACCCTAACCTCACGGTTGGTCGGTGAGTTAGGCATGCGCGCTGGTCCCTCGACCAACGAGAGGGAGGCGAAGGAGGTTAAATTTTAGTATACACACTATTTCGTAGTAAAACACTTGTACTAATCCACAATACACTTTATTTATCACTTTACGTTACTCTTCAGCCAACCGGTTTCACTTTTTACAGCATCATCAGGGCTTTGAAACTAAAGACAAAAATACTGCAATTCCACCAAGTTCCGACTATAGCAAGTATAGATTCAAAATTTTAGTACCTAACTAAATATCAGTCTCAAAACAATTTTATTTCATAATAAAGTAAGGATCAAAAAACCTTTACAGGATTAGGGAACCTTGTCAAGGGTAGGGCACCTGCCGCTAAAATTATGATAGAACATAAGTAAGGTGGTTTACTGAGGGCCTCTCCCGGGATACGACCCCTGTTTCCTTGTTTATTAAGGGATTATAAATATAAAGGTCAACCGCAGGACATTTATCTTTTGCGTGTGTGACGTTTACCCTTATACTTTTTAAAATATGAAAAAAATCCCCGTGTTTTACGATCTCCTTTGCAGAATAAACCGTCTGCCTTCCAGCCAGGCAGCTCGTAAAAGGCGAGTTTGGGATTACTGTTACTAACACCGTGACCACTGATTAGGTGTTAGGGTTTCCTAGCGACTCGTACGGATTGCTACCATCGCCTTATCTAATCGTGTCGTTATAACGTCAAAGCTTGCCGTTGACGTGTTCCGATTCGGAAAGAAGGTAGCAGGTAAACTTACTTTTGCTCTAGGCCTAACATACAGGCCTCAGCCTGGCAGCACACCATTACCACAGGCGGCGAGAATTTCTTACCACCAGGAAATCCGTCTGCTTGTTTGCCTTACAATATCATGAAAAAAGACTCAAATATCAGACGAAAGATTGACAAAACAGATATACAAAGCGAATGTGGATGGATGTAGGTACTCGGGGAGACCTAAGGTGACATTCCACGATCAGATCACTCGTATATTATCCAAGGTATCAAGATTCTCTGAAATCGGCGTGTCTGTATGAAAAGGGTAATGAATGTGAAGGAAGCCAGGCAAGTCTGTCAGAATCGTGAGGTATAACACTTTTTTAGAAAAAAAATAGTAAAATTTAATGGTCCAAATGTTAAAAGACTATTGAAATTTGAATAATTAAGATACTGAATGGATTCTTTAAACATATATATTGCGTATTTAATATGTTAAGACTTCATAAATAGTTTGAATATTTGAATATACTTCAAATATATTTTGAAGTATATTTGAAAATAGTTCACTTCACTTCACAAATATTTGAATTTTAATAAAATTAAAAAAAAAATGCTTCTATTATCTTTATACAACGTTTTATAATCGTAATATTTATTGCTATTGTTAGGTGTTTTAATTAATCGGCCCTCAAGATTAATTATAATTTACTGGCCCGCCACTAGATTTTTTTTAATTTACCGGCCCGCGGTCAAAAGAATTTGCCCACCCCTGTTGTAAAGCGCTATGCAGCATCTTTCCCGGGTCCACCGCCTTGCTTATTCCTGCCGCCATAATGGGTCTGTCCAGTTCCGGCCCGGAGGGTACGGTAGCCACTAGCCAGTAGTCGTGTACAAAAGGCTTAAAAACCAGGCTACAGGACAGCAACGCACCTGAAACGTTTGTGTTGCCTACAGGCCTCAGTTATTTCTTACCAGTAGAACAGCCGTGTGCTTGTTCATTATCCTCTCGCATAAATAAAGAAGGAAATCAATGTTTTCAAAACCTAAAAAGAATCTTGATGTAGAATTTTATTGGTATAATGTTATCAAAGCGGTTTTAAAATAGTTTAAAATGAAAGAATCTTAAAAATTAGTTCCTCAAAGCATTTTCAATAAAAGCGAAGTTAAAAAAGTAACTGCTTTTTACAAAGTATTTTAAGTTCGTATCTAAGTAATTTTTATTTTTTAATATCCATGCCACGTTTACGATACGATTATTACCCAACAAAGAAGTTTTTTAAGAAAAAATATTTACGATTTGTCAAAGCTATTTTTCATTTACTAACTTTCTACAATAATAATTACAAGAAAATATTTGTATTTTATAATGTTGGATGTTTTTAAAAAAATGCAAACTACCCGGACCGATATTAAAAATTATTTTACCTTATTAATAGACTAGGAGGAATCGGCGCATGAGTACCGAAAACTATTCCACCTCAAATTTTTTATGCGATCCTCTTCAAATTGCCCTCCTAATGATATAAATTATTATTCGGACAACACCTAAAATATTCTGATGGTTACTTTTGGAGAAGGCCATGTTTTCGAGGTGGTCCCACATAACTCAGATTACGATTCGATTAATTACTTTTGCATTATACTTAATAGAATATAAATTTCCATGTACGCTCGGCGACATAATCGTAATTGTCGGTGATGTTAAAAATTGCGGGTCAGATGGTTAAAACCGGGTGTTAAAACCGTTTTAAATGTGGAAATTACGTAGGTTTTGGATATTTAGCTAAGGATGTAACTGATATTTTACATTTTAATTACTTATAGCGGCTCCTATTATAGTGGTTCAATACACTTCTAAAACAGAGCTTATAACTTGGAAAAGAGTAATTTTTAACCCACTCACTTTATATATTTTCGTTGGAAATCTACATTGCTTTACGATATTGGTACAGAGTACATTAAGAAGGTTTACAATTTAATGATAAGTAACAACAAAGCTTAAACTAAACATATTTACTTTGCCTCTATTCTTAAATGCAGAAACTAGTAGATTAGTTGCAGCAAAATGTTTTATTAAAATATCATTGTGGCAGTAAATGTCGTACGATGTAAACGGATTTTGTTACAAGCGGTTCTTCTTGGAACTAATTTGCAGAACAGATTTTATTTAATGCCTTGAAAATAATTTTACCGCGAACTGTTTTGAAGGTTCGCTATTATTAACTGCAAGCCTACACAAGGACCAGTATTCGACTCCTGACACAACTAGTAAATATCCGT
This sequence comes from Calephelis virginiensis, assembly GCA_002245475.1. Taxonomy (NCBI): domain Eukaryota; kingdom Metazoa; phylum Arthropoda; class Insecta; order Lepidoptera; family Riodinidae; genus Calephelis; species Calephelis virginiensis. The sequence goes on from NJDC01004917.1 coordinate 4,437, forward strand.
ACCGATTTGTCTGTACCACAACCTGCTTCTTTTTAAATATTAAACGATATCCCATCTTTTAAAACTGAGATATTGGCATAAAATGCTCTATTATGTTCATATTTTATTGGGTTTTCTTTTTGTTATTTGTCGGCCATTGACATTGAAAATTTTGATGAAATGCCAACCTGAGGCAGAAACCGCCTCTTATGTAACCATCTGGCTTCATAACTAATTTAAGAACAACAAAGTTCCCTGGCACATTAAAGTTAAAGTAACACCTTACAATATAAGACTCCATTAACAACGTTTCTGGGACTAGGATTTCTTTAAAAAGTTAGAACTTTTTTAAGGTTTTTTTCTTATTGTATTGTCATAAAAACAAACCGATTTCCTGACGATAAGAAATTCAGGTAGCCTCTTTTTTGGTTTTTTACTTGTATCACATAACTGGAACATGTCAATAGCGAGCACTGACATCAACGAGGTAGAACTTGATAGGTGGTTAGTCACAACTCAGCTTGTGCGGCGCAGACCTTTATCAGCTGTTTAAGGTTACATCCCTGAACACATTATACAAATTGGAACTAACTCCGAAGACAAACATGTATTTTGTTTATTTGTGTTAGTCAACGATACTAACACACAGGAATAATCATATAAACTAGCTGACTCAGCGAATTTCGTTTCGCTTTATGTTAACAGCTGATATGGATTAAAGTATTGTTTTCCCATTTTTTAAGCAATTTTCACGTTTTTTTCTTTAGAATCTTCTCCTGACTAACCAACGCAACAAAAAATAATTATCAAAATTAGTCTATCCGTCCAGGCGCAAAGCGAAACAGGGAATGACTTTTATATATACTACTAGCGGCCCGCCCCGGCTTTGCACAGGTATAAAATATACATATAAGCCTTCCTCTTCAATCACTTTATCTATTAAAAAAAAACATCAAAATACGTTGCGAGGTTTTAAGGATTTAAGCATACAAAGTGACATAGGCACTTTGTATGTTTAAATCCTTAAAACCTCGATAACGATAACGATAGAGGACGCGACTTTGTTTTATAATATGTAGTGATTTTAATGATTCGTACGAAGAGGCAGTATGGCAAAAGGTCTTAGCGTGTCTCAAGAGGAAAAATTGATTTCGATCCTTATTGTAAAACTGGGATCGTGTTATCTATTTATTTTATTAATGAAATAAAGACTTTTATTTGAAAACGTTATATATCATTTTAAATATTATTTTAAAACAGTTTCTTTACATCTTTTTAATCGACTTATGATTCTCTTCTATCTTTTTTTATTCTTAACATTTTCAAAATTCAATCGTACTTTTTTAAACAGCCAGTAGAGTTTACATCGTAATGCAACCTCTACATTACCATATCATTAAGCCACGTAAGCCATGTAGACCAAGGTTTCCCAAACTATGGTAGGTTTCCCACTGGTAGGTCAAAAAAAAGAATAGTGAGTGGGCCCTCCCTGTAGAATAACACACCACCCTACCAATAACACACCACACGACCGACAATTTAATTCTTCTAATTTGATGTAGTTATTTAATTAAGACTTAATTGAATAAATAAATCATTAAAAATATAAAAAATGTGTTCAACCTCAGTCCTTTATTCATATTGGTAACAGTTTAATGTCCTAGAGGGGGGTTCCGAGTTTGGAAACTTTTTCTAGATGATAGATTTTTAAACAACTTTGGGAACCACTGGCATAGACTATCTTTAAATCAGATATTAGCTTCGAAGTAGTTTACTTCATCTTTATTAATAGCTAATTTGTGTAATGTCAAGTTCAACCTTGGAGTAAAGTTGTAATTGCTATCATTTACGTTTATTTATAACACGGATTGAGGTTTCGTTTGTACAGAAGTAACAACTATACGCAAAGTTTAGGTTGAATAATATTCGTTGAATTTTTATTAAAAAATAATAAAAAGTCACAGATCCACTTCACTGAAGTTGTAAATTTTTTATCAAAATCACAAGAACCGTTTCGCGCCTAAGAAGTTAGCGGTGTAATGAGATTTGTCAGGATTCTGACAATATTCGCAAAGTTTTGCTTGGTTAGAGTTTTGTCGCGTTTAATATTATTATGAAAAATTTAAAAGTTATTTTTAACAGAAAATTGGGCGCCGCTTTGAAACGCTTTATGATTTTCTTGATGACGTATTTAGGAATAAAAAAGTATCTTCACGCCCATATCCCCGACATCGAGGCAGAGGCACAACCAGGGCTCTCAAGACTAGCCGAAGACATTAACTCCCACAATGTGATGTGTGGCAAGCCTATTGCCAATCGGGCACATATTAAATCCCTAGGAATATTTTTTTTATTAGAAAATTGGAAAAAACACATTTTGTTTTTGTTGCCCGACCTGGAAATCGAAACTGGGACCTCGAGAAGTCTTACCCAACATCTGAACCGCCAGACCACAGAGGTGCCGCAAGCTGAGGCGATATTTAGGAATAAGAAAATGTATTTCATGACATTGGAAAATATATTAACAAATGGATTTCCAACCTGATACTGAGGTGTTGAGGACTGATGTGTGAGTATTATTAACAGCTACACTTTCCTTCGAACGGGAACAGTGACGAACACTGACTTTATGGTGGCAAATGATACAAATCTTGTCATTAACAGTATTGCAGCTTCGCCTGTGCTTCATTTCCCCTTTTTTCTTCTCTCTTTAAAAAAAAGAAATATAGAAGTCGAACATATTATATAAAAAAAACATTATCCTTTTTATCCAGTTAAAAATGAACAAAACTTTCAAGTTTAATTAAAAACATTTAATTAGTGGTGACTTAAACTAATAATTTGTCCCATTATTTTTTTTTAATTAATTTTCTTGCTAACTTAAAAAAAACTAAAGTTTAAGCCAGGTATTCAGAAAACCTCAAATCTTATTCAAAATCAGTTAACGTTTAACAATGGACAAAGAATAGTAACAAAAAGTGGTAACAGAATGCCAATATGATCCCTTCCAAACATCTTGTTGTTCTCAGTGAGGAAAGAGTACTTTCAGTCCTGCCCACCACCTATAGTTTTATAATGTGCAAGTTACTATTTTGAAATTTTGGATTCACCTGTGGTCACAATCCAGCAATACTCAGTACCAGCTTCTAAAAAATTCTGACAGAGTTTAAAGTATCATGCCCATGATCTTGATGCGTGGCGATCTACAACTGTGCGATTCCGAAGACATTTTTTAACTCGCACAACACTGTTGCGGAATCAGTTACCGAAGGCGGTATTCCCTTTGTCTTAGCAACCGTCAAGAATAGAGCGTACTCATTCCTTAAATGTCGGCAACGCATCTGTAATACTCCTGGTGTTGCGGATGTCCGTGGGCGGCCGTGATCACTTTCCTTCAGGTGATCCACTTGCTTGTTTGCCTCCACTTGTATATAAAGAAAAATCTATACTTCATAAAACAATCAGGCTAGTTACTTTCTATTGTCTAGTCATATTACTGCTGCTGCCTATTGGGTAGACAGTTTTTAAAAAAAAACTTTAAAGTAAAACCGGAAAATAATAACTTTGTATGATACTTTATTATACAACGTTACTTTAAAGCAGAGGTTCCCAAACTTATTTCATGTAACGCCCACTTTGAAAATCAGTTGTTTTGTAGCGCCCCCCCCCCCTCGTTTTTTTCTTGTCAGTAACCTCAATAACATATTTGTTGCGCCTAGTTTAAAAAAAAACATTTTTTTCAAGATTTATACCGCCCCCCTCAAGGCTTCCAGCGCCCACAAGGTGGCGTTATCGCCTACTTTGGGAAAGGCTGCTTTAAAGGATTAACAGTAGGCAAAACATGAAAGTGGATAATTAATGTGGACGAAATTAGAGCTCTACGGCATATCTGTATTTTTTTAGTAAATATCCATGGACAAGTTACACAAATTGAATCTAACCCCAAAGTAAGCAAATTATATGCTTGTGTTATGGGTGTTAGTCAACGATACTAATACATAGAAATACTTAAATAGATACTTGAATAAATTTAATAAATACTCAGACCCGGAAATGCAGACATGTAAATGTTCATCACACAAATGCCTGCTCCCGTCGGGAATCGAACCCGAGCCTCGCAGTTAGTCGGTGTAATTAGGCGTGTACGCTAGCCACTCGACCAACGAGGCAGTCTGTATTACACTCGTTGATTGAATTGAAAACCGTGAGATCAGAGCAAGAGTGGCAATGAAAATAAACTTTTATTTAGAAATGGGAAAGAGCCTGCTCCATTGGTTCGCTCATTAGCTCATGTGCTCCCGGGTTGGTCCGGGCTCCTTTGCAAAATGGACCATCTGCCTTCCTGCCAGGCAAATTGTAAAAGGCAAGCATGTAATTACAGTGACTAACACTGTGACATCTTGCTAGGTGATAGAGTTCCGCAGCGACTCGACCGGATTAGTACCATCGCCTAATCTATTCCTGACGCCATATCGACATTGCTTACCGTTGACGTATTCCGGTTGAGAGGATAAGGTTGCCAGTATACTTACTTTTGCTCGAAGCCTAGCATCCCGGCCTGAGGTTGGCAACGCACCATTGCCACCTTTGGTTTCTCTAGGAGTGAATTTCTTACCGCCAGGAAATCCGTCTGCTTTCCAATATCACAAAAAAAAACTGCTCAGTTAAAGTCGTAGTGTTGAAGACAAATATGAAAGTGCCTATTACCATTTGCCTTGTAGGTAGGCAGTAAATAAATATTAAAAATAAAATGTAGGAAGTATTTAATTAGGAAGAAGTGGTGGGTTGGATGTAAATATAAAAATACGGGCGGCGATACGGTTGTTAATTATAAAAAGTATTCAGACATGATTGCGGCCTAAGGGTGGAATAATGCCAAACTGTTAGCCGCCGTTAAGGGGAAGTATCGTGCACTTTTGGATAGTTTTTACTTACGCGTATTTTTACTCGTACAAAATAATAATCATTTCATCTTTGTTGTACACATCATATTATCAAAATAAAATATGTATACACTTTAATTTATGCATATAATACATACGCAGATTGTGTATACATAATTATACAACATACATTTATTTATTAAGAATAAACAAACAACTTCAATAAAATTAAATTAATAATATATAGCGCTCATTTAGTAGTATCTTAAATACTTAAAATGTATTTTTTATGAATAAAAATAAGAATAACATAGTAGCATTTATATACTAACTTAGTTATTTTGTTATCTATAAAAGTATTTTGATGTATTAGTATCCTAAACTTACACCCATAACACAAGCTTATTTTGTTTTAATACATTTTGATTATTTGAGGTTGGATACAATTTATGTTATTTGTCCAGGGATATTATTTATTTATTTGTGAGAGAGCTAACTAGCACCATCTCCTGATGCAGCAATATTCCCCGTTAGGGACCCACTACCTTACTTTTTCTTGCCGCTTGCGGTGGAGCAAATACTAGACTTGCATATAGACGTTATCCCCCTTTTACCCTGGCCACAGAACCTGGAAGGTGTGTTGTGTACCTAAATAATCTATACTGTTTTTAGGTCACATATTTTTTTGTAAAAGTTTAGCAAGCAAGCACACGGCTCTCCTGATGATAAGAGACGACTGTGGCCCATAGACATATTGATGTAACAATAGTCACTTAACTAAGAAAACCTAGTGATTGTTCTCTTTTTATGATATTGGAAGGCTAACAATCAGACGAATTTCCTAATGGTAAGAAATACACGCCGCGTAGAGACAGACACCAAAGTGGTACCAAATGATGCGTTGTCAATCTGAGGCCGGGATGTTAGGCCTGGAACAAAAGTAAGTTTACCGGCTACCTTATCCTCCGAACTGGAACACTGATATTATTGCTGCAGGAATAGGTAAGGCTATATTACCTAGTCAGGTGTCATGGTGTTAGTGACGGTAAGCCTATGCTCGCCTTTTACGAGCTGTCTGGCAGGAAGGCAGAGTTAAGTCTTAACATCTTAGCCTCAAGTTGGAAATAGACACAATCATTTCTGTACTAGTGGCCTTTATTTTGAATAAATTTAACTTTTATGTTAAATAAAACAGTCAAAGCTATTTTTGCAAATGGGTCAAAAAGTAAATAATATTTCATCTCGACATATTGTCAAGTATAACTTGAAAACTCTTCTAATCTGGAACAAGATCAAATGCAACTTCAAGCACTAGATTATAAATAAAACGGAGTGAATCATTCTAATTGAATCAAATAAAAAGTTATGAAACAATACACATTAAAAATGGTGACATTCTTGTTTTGAAGTCGATTGAGAAGATAGCACCTCCCCTTAATAAAGGAAAGTAACTGTGTAGTAGCAGCGGTAACCTCTGGCCAGATTACATGGAGCCACCTATTTAATATCAACATTCGTAAGGTTACGCACTATGGGGTTTTGTTAACATGGTATATTATACTAGGTAATACCCACGGCAGCGCTCAAGTTTTGACTCGAAGAGAAACGAAGAAGAAAAGGCAGCGGTGTCTGGAAAGAAATGGAATAGAAAATCTGTATCACAAATAAAACTGTTTGACAAATAAGTAATGTTCTTCATATCTAAGTAATTGGTATATACAGTACTCTTTAAAATAGTATATCGTCAAGGTCAAGGTTAAGTGCGATGAGATTGTCACATACCGACTTCATGCAATGCTGAAATAAATTAAAAAAACGTTTAAACCTTTCCGATTTCCGAGAAACGCTAGAGTCAACCACCATTGAAAATGCACTGTGTTTGAAATACGAGCTCTTTTAATGTCATTTTAAGCCAGACCTTGTTTTATGTGTGATTTTCAGCATTGAAAGGGAACCCATTTTTCCATTTAAAAATTCATGAAATAATAATAGCTTTTTGATTGACGAAAAAACGGTCTTAATTTGAAGCGTATATTTTCTGTCTTTTTTGTAGAGAATTTTCATTTTGATGAAAAAATATTTAGATATCATAACTCATTAAAAAGCAAATTATTGAGATACTTAATGATAGATTAAATGTTAATTAATATCTCTGAATGCAGCTGTAAGAGCCGGATTATCGCATCTGTGTTCCGGTGCTGCATTGACTTTACGAGGTACCGAGTTCGAACCCAGGGTTAGGCAACAAAAATGAAAATGTGTTTTATCGATTAGATATGTGGTTGGCGACAAGCTTGCCATCTATCACATTGTAAGACTACTGTCTTCAGCTAGTCGTAAGTGCTCTGGTTGTGCCTCTGTCTACTTCTTGGAGGGTACAAGCTTGAAGATACTTACTCACCAATTAAGAGGGATGTTTCAAGTTTGACGAATCTGTTTGTGTTTATGTATCTACCGGTGGTGTCATAATCGTTAAACGGACGAACCAATTTCGATACGATTTTTGTGTCTGAAAGCTGATGTAAGCAAGATAATTAGAAGCTATATCATACCTAGATTTTTTAAGGGTTAAAACTTTTAAATTTTGGTGTTACTTACATACATACAACTAGGTTTGCCAAGCATTCGTCTTTTGCAAGATGTCCGTTTTCTAGGACATTCGTAGAAGTTAGCCAGTCTGAATACAGCCTTTGTTCGTCAACAATAAAATAAAATCCTTAGGTTAATAGAATTTTCCACGTCGGTACAGTAGTTTCTGTGCCTACTCAATGCAACCAAACAATCAAATCATTCATAATTTAATAATTATTCAAGATGTATATTATAAGAAACTGAAAAATGTTTGCAATTATGTCATTTTAATACATACTCAGGATATTTATAATTTAGTTTCCCAATAATAATTCGAAGGGATCTGGACCATGGCCCCAGAACAAATAAACTGCAATTCAGTATTTAATACCAATCGGAAAGCAATTTCTGCCATCAGTAATCGGTGCAGTGTTTGTCCTTTATATTGTACTACGAAATATGTGGCTAAATCTTTCGAACTTTCGAACTTTCACTTAATCTAACCATGAAATTCAATAAGAGCTCGCGACACAATGAAAACTTGTCAAGTACTTCGCATGTGAAGTTCCTACCGAACACCACCGTGACCAGATCACGAATGGAATCCAAACCAACTCCGTCCGTCACCAACATTGTTGAAGAACTCACCACAGAGAACACTAAATCGCAAAAAGTTGTGTTTTTATTAGAGAGAAAGAACTTTTAATCAATAAATTTAAGAAATGTGTTAAATGTAAATTAAATGAGAAGGGTTATTATAACATTGCTGAATATTAAGCTGATGAGATAGCTTGGGAATAATTTCTCCTCATGCCAATCTCCTATAAATATGATGTATCATTACATTAATTATTGTATACGTATTTTAAAATAAGAAAAAAAAGGCAAGCCCGCTGAGTTTCTTGTCGGATTTTCTCAGCGTGAGGCCGCGTTCCGATCCGGTAATAGATTTATTATTATAAAGCCGCGTCACAAGTGCCTCTTGTAGGTTTATGTGAAATAATAAAATAATTTAAAAACTTACTTTTGCTCGAGGTCTAACATCCAGACCTCAGGTTGGCAACGCACTATTACCATCTTTAGTGTCTCTAGGCGGCGTGTGTTTCTTACCATCAGGATATCCGTCTGCTTGTTTGTCTTCTTATAACATAAAAAAATAATAATTTGAATTTGAGTACAGCCAAATTGTAAGGTACCTTTCTTCAGTGAAGCTATTATAAATAAAACTGTATTGACATACAAAAATTGATGAAATGTGTTGTGGGTGGTTACTGGTTATGTGTGTTGCTATGCGGGGGAAAGAGAGGCCGTCGGCTGTACCGGGTGCAGGACCCGGAAAACCTTTTCATTTGGTTAAACCTATATATCGGCTTAAGCGGTTTAAAAGTAAGTTGTTTGTTTGGGTTACCGTTCGATCAGCTTAACTAGCATATTGTTTAAGGTTTTCAATTATGTTAACCTTGATTAACGGAAGTTATTTTAGGGAAATTATTTTTAGAGAGTTTAGAGAGGGTTCCATTTGTTTAAATTTTGGATAAACTGAAATTATCTCAAACAAACCGCATTATCACTTTTTTAAACGTGTACAAAACAAAATTTCCCCGCGTTGGTCCGTGCTCCTTTGCAGAATAGACCATCTACCTTCCTACCAGGCAGCTCGTAAAAGGCGAGCATAGGCTTACCCTCACTGGCACCGTGACATCTGACTAGGTGGTAGAGTTTCGCAGCCACTCACCCGGATTGGTACAACCGCCTTATCTATTCCTGCCGCCATAACATCATGGCTTGTTCCAGTTTGGAGGGTAAGGTAAACTTACTTATACTTGAGGCCTAACATCCCGGCCTCAGGTTGGCAACACACCATTACCACCTTTGGTGTCTCTAGGCTGCGTGAATTACTTACCATCAGGAAATCCGTCTGCTTGTTTGCCTTCCTAAAACAAAAAAAAATCCAAAGGGGTTTTGAGTTAATTCAAATTAATTCAAATAAGAGGGTTATTTGGTTGAGCGGTTTTGTTTTTAAATCGCATATCTGAATTCGTTTCTGAATAAGCCATGTAATCAAAATACCCTCTTAAACCCTTCTAAGGATAAGCGGTCCTGGGAACTACCAGAGTGGCAGCGCCCAGCTCATGACTCATGTTCATACTGACACCATTATTATCTTCATTGCACATATTGTGTAACTTTGGCGCAGGTCGCTTGTAAATAAAGAAGAGCAGTTGATATCAATACAGTTTTATCTTACGTAATAGAGCGCTACGAGCTACATCTAATTTAGAGAGCAAAGCATCTTTGAGACAGTTACTTCAAAAGGTTAATGTTGTGACGTAGGTGGTCAATACATTTATGAAAACAATAGTCAATAGTCAATAGTCAAATATTTTTATTCAACATAGGATAAAAATATCTCTCATTGAAAGTCATAACAAGTCAATAATAATAACAATTATGAAAAACTAATGTCAACAAAAATAATAAATAATATTCATTAACGAACATTACAATTAGATAATGTTATGAAAAACTAATGTCTACAACAATAATAAAATAACATTCATTAACGAACAAAAAGATATAAACTTAAAACCTAAGATATATACATTTTTAAATTAATTGAAAAAAAAAACAACAAAATGATAATATTGCGACGAAATGGTTGGAGCCTGTAATTCGTAAAAAATGCATTAAGTATTATGTCCAAACATCCTTGTCATCAATGTAGTCCACAGACCAATTAGAGTACTACGTACAGACTGCCATCTAGAGTACAAATAATTTAGCCATTACGGGACGAAGCTGACAATACACGACAGTTATTTTTTTAAGCAACGGGAATTGCTAAAGGCAAAAGAGTATGGTACGTTATGCCTCACTTTTTATTTTGTAGTACATACATCCATACTACTTTCAATTTTTGTTTTTGAAACAAACAAGTAATTTTGGAAAAAATAAAACGAAGTTATTATTTGTTCAGACGTTTATTTTTTAACCTTTTTTTAAATTTTTCAAATGCTTTACTTTGCATATTAGGTAATTCACGATTTTGCAGGCGGTAAACATCTGTGCCTTTTAAAATTTTATTTATTACACTGCACCAGTTTATTATTGAGAACCTTATTGTTAGAAATAAGAAATGATTGATTAGTTCTTCTTTATGTTCCTCACAATTAATAAATTCAAATGAATACTTGGATTTTATAGTATTTTTTATCGAAGATAAAAGATTATTTTTGTGAGCATCATTTTCTAAGTATTCATTTGTTTCGTTAACAACTACACCGAAACTTCTAACAACACCTTCAGATGGGTAATTTAATCGATTCCTGCCAGCAGTGAACTCTCTTTGAATTATCCAATCATGGACACTGCTGGTATTAACTCGAAGGAGACTATGCCTACAATTTGCACAATCATTTATTTTTAAAATTTTTATTATTTTATATACAACCCATCCTGCAGTGTAGGCACGAGAATGTATATTCACCCGTTCTCTTCGGGCCTGCTCTATCACCATTTCCATATTTTTCTGACGAGTAGGACGATCCGGCTTACCGTCTTCATTATTGCGAAGCAATGATTTTAAATTTATCACTTGGTCTGCCGGATCATCCTCACAACTAAAAGTCTCATTGTGGAATTTAATAATCCTCGTAATAAGTAGGGACTTAAACGTGCAGTTGAAGCTGTAGCAGTTTGGGTCATTATTGCGGTAATTATAGGCTCTTACCTGGCCAAAAAAGTTTTCTATAGGATCCGAGTTAAAATACCTCGGTCTCAATATTTTTAAATTTAAACATTTAAAAAACTGCCACAGCCTTATAAAATTTTTTAATGTTATTGTGAAATTTTTAACGAAGGCACAGATTTTTCATTGCCATTGGAATCGATATATTTAATTTCATTAAGTTTTTTAAGGGCTTGTTGCCAAAACTCATGATGAGGTGAACTGTTACTAACGGCGCTTCGTAATTCTTTTCCCTTATTTTTCTTGTGGAATCTTGAAGCGCCATTGACGCTGTCAAAGAGTTGGTCAAAAAAGAGAACTATCTCAAATGTGTTCTTTATTGTTTAGCTCACTGGCCGGCCATCCGCATAGTGTGCTAGAAAATAATGTTATTTATTAGTTATAATCAATTGCCTAAAAGGGTTTTATTAATTAATTTACAACTCAAAAATGCCTACGAAAGATCGGGGCAGGGCCAACGTAATGAATAAAATTTTGCATAGTTGGTCGAAGGATTAGCATTTTTTGAATGACTAATGTGTTGCCAACCTCGCGGTTTTTACAACTTCACCGTGTTTTAGGATCAGCACACACAATATACATCTATTTGTCAATCATTCATGAGGGCCGGAGTAATATTGTCAAAAGAATCAGGCATGGTTTAATAAACATACAGATATGTACTTTTACATAGCTGATTTGAATGTCTACATTGCATAGATTTTTTTCTTTCTCTTCAGACAGCTGAGTGCTATTCAAATGAACTATTTAATACTTCTTGGGCATATATAGTTTGAAAACAGAAAGGGTAAAATTATGCCCTGCTACTTTCATTAAAATAATATAGAAAAACAGTCATGGGCTTAGTGCTTTAGCTTATTTGAAAACTTTTACCTTTAAATTTTCAAGATCATAAAATTTATATCAATACGGAATAATATCTAAAATTAGCTTAACCAAAAAATCTCGAAATTAAAATACCAGTGATGAGTTGTTTTAGGTGTAAGTCTTAGGTTCACAAAACGTGAGTGTCGATTTAAATCATAAACACCGTTACTATGCAATAGTAATTATGAATGACATATATAACTCGAAGCTCGTATTGAAATACTTACAAAAATTTGCCGTATATGATAAGGCAGCAGACACAGTTTTGCTAAATACTTTTACGCAATTTTTCACCTAAAACAAAAAAAATAAAATGTTATTAATGTATTTACAATTCACAAATTCAGTACAGAGATCCAAATAATAATAAGTTTTAACGCACCTTCATCTTTTTTATTTTCTCTGGAATGACATGTTGGTCACTTAGCTTATGCAAAAGTCGTCTTTCTGTATGATTGCAATCTGTTAGATAGACGTCGACTATATCACTCCACTTAGATAGCTTGCCATTTGTAAAAATATTTTTATTTAAAAAAATATTTCTTAACCTCTTTATTAAATGAGGTGGGTCGTAAAAAATGCTGAGACTTGCTCCACTGATATTGACTGTGTCATCTGAAAAATAAACTTACAGTAACTTAGGAAATCTAAAAGTGCATGATTCATAGAATTATTTAATGTTAAAATATAATATTTCTATCCGAAGGTACTCGTGGATGGATTCCCTGGTGATTAAAAATTAAAGTCGCAAAACACGTGAAAAGGGTCGAGGTAATGGCACATTGCCAAGCAGAGTTTCTTAATCCTCTAAGAGTATTTTATCCCTACCAGACTTTGAAAAACTAACACGACAAGAATAGTTAAGATGGTGGTAACCAATCCAAGCATGTCGTAACTGAAATTAATCATGGTTTCCAAGGTTTATGCGAACTTTTAGCTTAACATTTTTCGTAACCTTTTTATTTTTTTTTCTATTAAATACCATTATTATCTATACATATAATAAATATGTAGAAGGGTCAATTCTGTACATTGAAAATATTGAAAAAATAAATAGCTGGGTGTTACTGGGTCGATACCAAACCCAAATATGTGATTAAAAAATTTTTGTCTGTCTGTCTGTATGTTCAGGCATCACGTGAAAACTAACGGTTTGATTTCGATAAATCTTGGTATAATTATACCTTATTGTCCTGGGTATAAAATGGGATACTTATTTTATCCTGGAAAAAATACGTAGAAAAAAAAATCTTAATTTTTCAGTTTTATCACGTGAAGACCGACGACATCTAAGCTAGTTAATAATATAAGGTTTTGTGGATTAAAATTAAATTAGGTTTAAACGTGGCAAGAAAATAATATTTGTTTAAGTATTTTATGAGAATGTACAGTCAACTAAAAATTATAACCTTACATTTAATTCGAATAAAACTACATTTTCGGTTAATTATTTACAGCAACATGAAAAAAAATTAGAAATAATACCCACCAGGATCTTTATTTGCAGTTATTTGATCTCGTCTTGTTACCTCTTTGAAACTTTTTAGAGCCGATTGAAAGGCTGTTCCTTGGTCACAGATCAAAGCTATTGGTTTAAAACCACATTCTTGTACCGTAGATATTATGTTTCTTAAGATGACTTTTAACTCCACTCCTGGAGTAGAGCCTTGACATTAAAAAAAGGCTACTGGTTGCTGCCACTTATAAATGGCTCCTCTCAACATAAAAACAAGAGCATGGTCAGCAAACTCGCTCTTTTTCTCATTTAATTCAACAAAACCAGTAATGCTGTCTTTCTTTTTATCGTATGTTAATGCAGATTCCAGTGCCATTTCGTCAAATATAATTGAACACATTTTTCGTTTGTCGTTCCAAGTTTTAACCTGTAAAAGTAAAATATTTTTTGTGCTTTATTTGTAAAGTATACTTTTTACTTATTTATTTTACTATAGGATTTTATAAATATGTTTGTTGTTTCATAGTACACTTTATACTTTATGCTTTAAGCTGATTCGGGAATTAGGATGTTAGGATAAATATGTAAGTAAACTGTTTACGTTTGAATCGAAGTCTTTAAAGGAATTCAAAGGGAAAGAATACTAGTTAAAATCGATTCAAGAGTAATGTAGAACTGTAGTTTAATAAACTGGTGCAATTTTTTGTAAGTAGAGTAGATAATTGTTGATCAATAGGATAATAACTCGAACAACTTTCATTCAGAACTTATGTAAGGGACTTTATAACTCCCTCTGTGGTCTAGCGGTTCAGTTCTTGACTGCCTGAGGTCCCGGGTTAGAATCTTGGTTCGGCCAACAAAAAGAAAATTGTGTTTTTCCAATTTTCTAATAAAAAAAAAACGTTGCTCGGGATAGGATATGTGCCCGGTTGGCGATAGGCTTGCCACCTATTGGGACTTAGTGTCTTGGGCTAGTTGTGGGTGTCCGGGTTGTGCCTCTGCCTACCAATTCGGGGATATGGACGTAAAGATACTTTACTTTACTTTATAACTCTGGCTTAGGTTGGCTACACCATCAT
>NJDC01004918.1:11135-30690 GCA_002245475.1 Calephelis virginiensis
CAGTTATTTTAAAAAAATGCTTAGTAACAAAATATGATCATTGGCCGATAGTGTGATCCGAGCCTTATTTAACGGAAAATTTACTCGGGGAACGTAACATAAAATTATGATTGTTTAGTTTTATTTGGTAAGATTTATTTTTGGCCATTTCCTGTGTCAAGTCTACGGTTCAAAATAAAGCAGACGGTAAATAAAAAAAACTTTATTAGCTTGCAAAAATATTACATACATTTTTATAATCTTTAAGCAAGGTCCGACAGACAAAGGCGCGCTAGTCATGCCAGTGCAATGTGTGTGAGTGAAATAAAACTAGTTAATTACTCATTTCTTGGCGTGCTTAGGAGGAAAAAAGAAAACTATGGAGAATTTTGATTTATTATTTATGTATGTACCTACGTATTGTTTATAATTACTTATCGCCGGCGCTTACAACGACAAGTGTTTTGTTTGTTGAATTTATTTAATAATAAGTACTGCGTACTGTTTGGATTTGGTGTGCTGTGATAGTTTACATCTGTGCAGTGTATTATGGAATTGGATTCCAGTGCCACTACGGACGAAAGTCCGTGGCCAAATTTGATTGACTATGTTATAAAAATTGCATTTATCATGTGTTAACGGATTAACGATTAACGTTAACATGCATACGTCTGCACATACTAACTTATTATGCTTACTTATTTCGTTTGATTGAGTACTTCCTTGTAGAGCGGTATTTCTTTGAAAACAAGCAGGTGTTCAGTTCATTGGCTACATTAAGGTGAAGCATATTGTTTTTAAATTTTCTATCAACAGAGTAAAATTGATTTATTTCAAAAATAGATTGAAATACATCATTTCAACAAAAGGATAGCTACTCAGTAACACTTACTCTATACATTCTAATAAGTTTTATGCGAAAATATGATTAAAAAGTTGAACATTTTCTACGCTTATTCGACTCGGCAACAAATGGAGATTTTTTCTTATTCTATTTTTATTGGCTTCCTGGTATCGTGTCCTATCATCAGTTTAAGTAGCTGCGCTATTTTCATATACTCCCTGTATAAAAAATAAACATATTTGCACACCACAATGTAAAAAATATGCTCGTGAAAAGTAAATAAATGTTCTTTCCTTCGTTTCAATACATTTCCCCATTTATAAACCAATTGAGTCCCACTAAGTAAGTAAGTAAGTAAGTAAGTTGATAGTTGCAATTTCATTCGGTAGGTTAATAATAATTCTTATCTATTTACCTAAACTTAACTATCAATCGTCACTAATAGATCATGTATCGATATCGATACTCTACTTTTTCTGGAAAGCCTTATAATGTCAGAATGGCAGCCATATTAAGTAGTCAATAGCAAGCTTTTTTCATAGATATTTCATGTCCATATACCTACTTAGAGGTCAACGCATGTGAGACTGAAATTTATTGTTTTGCGGGTATTCGTATTTTTTTAATTTAATATAAATCTCCTAACTTACACAAATTTTGTACAAAATCAAATATGATAATATTTAATACAACATAAGGTTAAACAATAACAAAACAATGATTTCATTTTCTATTCTTATCAAGTATTGATTACATAACGACGTTCGTTCTTGGCGAATATAAGTACTTAGGAAAACACTAAAAATGTTTGACCCATAACATGTTGCAAAAGACTTATTAGGTAGTATTTTCCGCTCATATTCGGACCTCACCCTAAGGGAATTACTCGCTTTTGTCCGTCACGAGAGATTTCAGTGCAGTGTCTATGAATGCATTATAAGCTGTATGCATAATGTATTAGTTATGTAAAGAGTAATAATACATTTTGCTTTGTAATCAGACACAAGCACTAAAAGCACAAAGAGCTGAAAACGCTGAAAAAGAACAGGAAAACTGAGCTCCTGTTTTTATACAGATCCAGCGCTAAATGCTTGGAATACATTTATTTTAATGTATTGTATTTTTACTGTCGTCTCTTTAAGGAACTTCATTTTAATATCTTGATAGTTTTGATGGTAAGTGTAGATAGATTTGAAGTAAGAGTTTTTAAGTTTGAGGACTTTTTCCTTGGACAAAAAAGTTCATTTATTATTCGTAGTACTCACTCTTTAAAATGAGGCTGCTTTTTAATGTGTTGAAAGAAGACCGAAAAGAAATTCGTACACTTGATACGCTGACTGTATTACCCATGTGAATACATACATACCCGTAAATTATCATATAATTATCATAAATGCGAAAGTTTGTATGTTTGTTTCATTGTTTGTAACTTCTTTACGCTAAAACTACTGAACCGATTTTCATGAAATTTGGAGCACACACATAGAGGGTAACTTGGATAAACATATAGATTAGGTTTTATCTTGTAACTATATTTTTATAATTCTAAGACATCAGTTGCTTTGTTTAACTAAAACTAATAATAGTAGTTAATTATTAACATCTCTTATTTGCTAGTTTGAGGGTAGGATTCAACTTAATATAAATCATATTATATAAAATGTCAACTAATGCATGCGGCTTCACCTGCGTTTTGAATTTTTTTTGTTGTCTTGACACTTTGTCAACCGAAATAAAATTTGCCTCTACTAGACATACTATTGTATGCATTATATTGAAATTTGTAGACTAAACGCCTGAATAATCTCGACTCTACCTGCTGGCTGACTGGTTGAGTATGTTACCTGGCATTAAGTCGGTCTTTGTAGGTATTTGTAGATAAATATAAATAAATATCGCTATTTCGGTGAAATGTGAAAATGAATACATACCATAATTGTGCAATAACGTGCCGTGTTGGCATATCCGTGAATAATAACGGCGTAAAATAGTTTTAAAACTACCCTAGTTTTAGTATAACCATATTGTACATACTGTAGATACAGTATTGTAAATTTTTTGTAAATTCTATGACCCTTGGGAAATTGGTTTTTGTTTCACAAAAAAAAATCGCAAGTCTCTTGAATTGTGAACAAGAAAGCAACGAGAAAAAGCAAGATTTATGAGTACATTTTAATGTTTTAAAACGAATGTGATTTGGACAACAATAAATTGTTACTTGTTATGCAAAAGATTGAATTGGTTACATTTAGGTTTTTTTATTCTGCTGACATCTTTAAAATCGCTGATAAAATTGTTAATATTTAGTTTTTCAATTCGACATTGCGTTTTTAAATAACTGTTTGTCATTCAAAATGTCGTCCTCATCTGCAGCACATGTAAAGCTTAACAAGAAACTTTACTTAAAATGAAATCCATTAAAATATTAATTTAATTAAAACTGTAAATGTTTAAGGATACTTAGGAATAGGATACTTATAAAAATGTGTTCAAAGTTTCCATCATTGGCGCTTGGTAGAACTTCTAAATCTTGCAAAGCTGGGATAATGCAGTAAAAACAATTTTATAAACCAATGTGCAAATGTGTCCAAAAGAGTAAAGTACACAAGGATTAATTAAAAACGTTAAAACTATATTTTTTTCCGTTATGTAGTAAAAATGAAATGCACGTCGAAACTAACAATCTAGATTGACGAACTAACCAGAGGACAATTGTTAGATATTTATGAAATAATAAATATATATATATATCAGACTGAATCTTGGAGTACTTTACTCCATGTTCATTAATTAGACGATTTGGGTTGTACTCGAACGCAATGGTTTTCAGATCCCATGACTATGTTGTAGGGCTGTTGAAGGTTTGACAAAACTAACAAAGTTAATTATAGGATCTATACTTGCTATCGTCGGCCTTGGTGGAATTCCATTGTATTTATTTTTATTTTTTGTAGTTAACTAGATAATAAAGACTGTTTTAATTTAACGTCCAATACTTATTTGTTTGGTAACGTCCAATTAAAACAGTCTTTTTTATCTTAAGTTTCAAAGCCCTGATGATGCTGTAAAAAGTGAAACCGGTTGGCTAGAAAATAACGGAAAGTGTTTAACTACAAAAAAACAAGTGTTTATTAGGTGGTAGAGTTTCATAGCGTCTCACCCGGATTGGTACCACCGCCTTACCTATTCCTGCCGTCATAACGTCATAACGTGTTCCGGTTCGGAGGGTAAGGTAGCCGGTAAACTTACTTTTGCTCAAGGCCTAACATCCCGGCCTCAGGTTGGCAACGCACCATTACCACCTTTGGTGCCTCTAGGCGGCGGGAATTTCTTACCACCAGGAAATCCGTCTGCTTGTTTGCCTTCTAATATCATAAAAAAAACGTGTTAATTATAGGATATAAGTGGCAGCGAGAACTGTACTTCTGATAAACTGTACAACAGATTGGCAGAAGAAATCCTAAAATAAGTCTGTTGAATTACTAATAAAAAACGTAATTAACTAAGCTGTGTCAAACGTTCATAGAACTACGAAATATAATATACAATGCTACAATTTCATATAACAGAACTAATCAAGCGTTGGTTAGTTGTACCGAGGCGTGTTGCCGCCATTCTTGTGGATTTAAACAATTATTGTTCATTAGTACGAGCTCCCAACTCAGAGAAGCTTTAATAATGTCGTTGTTGTTTTTGTGCAGCATTTAATTAATAATGAATACCTATAAACTTGTATAGTTTATGATGTATGATAATACTTGAAGAGGGTTGTGGTTAGGGATTTGATGACCTCATCATACGCTAATGGAAAATCTAGTATTAGTTCCTCACATATGGAATTGGCGTTTTGTTACTAGCCACTTTTAATCAAACATTTCCCCCTTGGATTTGGGATTTAAAATTCAAATGCATATAGCTATATATGAATGCGGTTGAAAGAGAGCGCTAACCGCATTCGTAACATTGAGATTCAAGAAAGAGTGGGATTGACTAAAGTGTTAGTGTTAAAGGCATGGTCCGCTGGTTCGGTCATGTGGAAAAAATGAATTTCATCTGTAACGAGGAACGAATTTAGTAGGTACACAGAACTGCGTATCTACAGTATAACTACCCGCGCTAACGGGTAAGAAAGGAATTAAACATTTCGCCACGGAACTTGAATCCCCAGTAGCTCAAATGGTTAGAGCATTCGTCGGCTTGAGACGAAAGGTTACAGGTTCAAATCCTGTCTGGGACGAAATTTTTTCTTTCTTTAAAATTTATAGAATGATGAAAGATTGACAAAGCAGATATACATTATGTGGATGTATGTAGGTACTCGGGGAGAAGGTTGACATTCCACAATCAATTCGCGCGGGTATTATCCAAGGTTAGTGTCAAGTCTCCGAAACCGGCGTGTTTGTATAATAAGGGCAATGAATGTGGAGGAAGCCAGACAAACCTGTCTGCCAGGATCGTGGGATTTGGATTAGATATTCTTTGTCTACATCGTAAGGCACTTTGCGTGAAGATATCTTCATGTATCATATCATCTCAATGTATGATTGTGTACGAGTTCCACCGCGGCTTCAACCTGTTGGTTCCAACATTTCGTTCTGGAAATTTCG
The DNA here is from genome assembly GCA_002245475.1 of Calephelis virginiensis. Lineage (NCBI taxonomy): Eukaryota > Metazoa > Arthropoda > Insecta > Lepidoptera > Riodinidae > Calephelis > Calephelis virginiensis. Next base: position 16,566 of record NJDC01004918.1, read on the forward strand.
ACTTGCAGAACAAGCGTTCTGGACGGCTGGAGACCTAAGTTTTATTGAAGACTTGAAGGTTACTGTCAAAGCGGATTCATTGAAAATAACGTCCGAGTTAGGTGAAGGATGCGGTGGATTATATTGTATTAAAAACATTCGACTTTTTGTTCCTCCCACACGTAACGACAATTTCATTTGTAAGTACCTAATAATTATAATGAACAGACTAGATTATAGTGTTACGACAACTTTCCGGGTATTATCGGTGTTCCTTATTATTTTTTATGTTATTAGAAGGAAAACAAGCAGACGGATTTCCTGATGGTAAGAAATTCACGCCGCCTAGAGACACCAAAGGTGGTAATGGTGCGTTGTCAATCTGAGGCTGGGATATTCGGCCTCGAGCAAAAGTAAGTTTACCGGCTGCCTTACCCTCCAAACCGGAACACGTCATGACGTGATGACGTCAGGAATAGGTAAGGCGGTGGTACCAATTCGGGTGAGTCGCTGCGAAACTCTGCCACCTAGTCAGATGTCACGGTGTTAGTGACGGTAAACCTATGCTCACCTTTTACGAGTTGCCTGGCAGGAAGGCAGATGGTCTATTCTTGAAAGGAGCCCGGAGAACCAACACTGGGGGAATTTAATGTGGTCAAGTTTAGCTCAAACTTACGCAATAGTAAGCCTATCTTATTTTCAGGTTGGTAAACCACTATTATAAACTGCTTTGTCAGTATAGACGACGAAAATTTTCTCCCTCAAGAAATACAGAAGCATTCATTGTCATTATCGGGATCAATAAAATATCTTATCAGATCTTGTTTGAAAATCTCGGCGTAAGTATTGATTTTCCAGGTTATAAGAATATTCATCTGGAGTTGCAGTATCATTTGCTAAGAAAATATCACCTAAGACGCTTAAACGTAGTGAAGGTTGACAGAGAGTCATAACTTAGTCATTCTATTAGCATCTTTTAGAATTGCAAATCTTATAGGCGTCTTGAAGCGCCATAAAATCTAGTGAAGTGTATAAAATGTTTGGCGGAAAAAATTCACGAAAACTTTGAAGTAATATTACGCAGAGTAAAAGTTCTGCGGCCGAATCAAGTCTGTCCTTTTAGTCAAGTATAATTTGTTGAAGTTGCTAGCTTTGAGCTCAGTGCAGACGAACTACAATTAAGAATCTGAAATCTTGCTATTAGAGGATATCTAGGTTTCTTGTGCAAATATGAATTTATGAAATGAAATTTAGGAAACAGCACTGTCACTTTTTTTTTATATATAATAGAAGACAAGTGGGCAAGCGTCTACCTGATAGACATCGTCGATAACGACGAATAGCTATCACGGGCCTTACCATGAGTTTACGGCTTGTCAAGTTTACTACACTCGCTACCGTCTCTGTAAATTATTTGTATGAAAACTTTGAAGAGCACAACAACAACACATTTTTAGAGCAAAAGTGTCATAGATTTCGATAGATAACTTAGCGAACGTAATCTATACCAACTCATGGTAAAGGCTCAGATGTCTCACAGTTTCGTTGTGACCTTGTACAGTAAGTAAAGGAAATATCTAACCCCGTACAGTACTTTGAAAGTATTATACCACAGAGAGACACATAAAAACACAAACTTATAATACCCCGTTTTTCTGACGGAATTAATAAAACAGACTGCAGCTGAGAAGAATAAAATAACTCGTTACTGTATGAGTAATATAATAGTTTTGTGGAGCCTGGTATGGTAATGAAACCTGGTATTAAACATATAGTATCTGTATGTTTTTTCAGCGCAACTGTAGTTCTTATGCTCATGCCCTAAATCCCAAATGAAACGTAATATCGCAAATGGAATATAACTATACAGAACTATGTTACTTCGAAACTTTATATCGAATTCTGTATTTTCTCACCGCGGACCAAAGTCAAATAGTCCAGAGAGCGGAACTCAAAGAAATCCACCATAAAATAGTAAACAACATTTCGAGATCTGGAAGATAAATCTTGGTCTGCAAACACGCTATCTCCAGGGGCAAAATTCCGCGCAACTTTGATTTGATCTTCGAATTTGGCGCCCGTAGAAAATATTGCAAATTCAGTTTGTAAAAATAGTCCGGACTCGAATCACGGATCGAGTTGTTGCAATATTCTCGTATTGTAAAGATGAAACAAATAAGATGTTATATCGGAGCACGCGCTGTAGGAAATTGGATAATGCTCTATACGAATCTGAGAATAAATTGTTACTTGCTACAAAAGTATCTTCACGCTCATATCTCCGAAAAGGTAGGCAGAGGCACATCCAGGACACCCACGACTAACCGAAGACACTAAGTCCCACAATGTGATAGGTGGCAAGCCTATCGCCAATCGGGCACATATCCAATCCCGAGCAACTTTTTTTTTATTAGAAAATCGGAAAACTCAATTTTGTTTTTGTTGCCAGACGCTTAGTTCGTACTAGGGACCTCATGCAGTCAAGTCCAACAATTGAACCGCTAGACCACAGAGGCGACTTGCTATATTTTAATTTTAATGGATTTTTGTACATTTAAAAACAGCAAACAGACGGCAGATACAACCTATAGATATGCAAAACAGGCTTATAGATACCATAGATATTACTGGTACGTTGTTATCGCATAACAATTATCTTAGGCCACCGTTGCAAATCTATTGCCCTCGTTGGTCGAGTGGCTAGCGTACACGCCTAACTACACCGACTAACTGCTAGGCTCGGGTTAGATTCCCGACGGAGGCAGGCGTTTGTATGATGAACATTTAAATGCCTGCATTTTCGGGTCTGGGTGTTTATTAAATTTATTCTGGTATCTATTTAAGTATTTATATCTATTGGTATCGCTGACTAACACCCATATCACAATCATGTAATTTGTTTACTTTGGGGTTAGATTCAGTTTGTGTAATTTGTCCAGAGATATTAATTTATTTTTATTAGTGCTAAAGTTACGTCAAAAGGTAAAAATAAGATGGTGACACTAATATCAGCGAGATGCTGCACATCGCTCTTCTTAGATACAACGTGTCACTGGAATAATCAAGTAATCTTAATTACAAGATTAGCTCAGCAAGAGACGATAGGGTCGTCTGTTGTCCATCTCTTTCATGATATTGGAAAGAAAATAAGTAGACCAAAATGCATGAAAATGTATGCCTTATGAGGTATCACTACATAGTATAAAAAAGTCTCTTCCTCTGTCCTTTTGTCCCTTTGTATGCTTAAATCTTTAAAACTACGCAACGAATTTTGATGCGGTTTTTTAATAGATAAGAGGAAGGTTTATATGTATATTTCATGACTGTTCAAAACAGGGGCGGGTCTCTAGTAACTCATTAATCACTTGTCGGATCTTTATATGAGACCACCTAGAAAGAAAAACCCAGCACAAAACAACCCAGCTTTTGAAAAAAAATAAGGTTTTTTGGCTTAGCAATTGTTTAACGAACAAACAGCATTTCCTCCTTTTTAAGTTGGTTCAAAAGGTTTTTTAAAATCGCAAATTGGCAATGAAATAAAACCCAGTTTTAAGCAGTTTTATTGATCTTAAATTAAGTATTAGGTATTCACGTTATAAGAAATTTGCCATTTGTATAATAGAAAAAGAGTCGAATTTTTTATTATATTTATTAAAAAATATGAACTGCTGTTATCTATGCACTTTGCCATTTTATAGATAGTACGTTGCTCCCGTTCCTAAAAAAAACATTCGGACCGGAACCAATAAAACCTTTTATTTATTTACTAACGAACTTATTGCTTTATTATCCTATAGCCTGCAATATTTTTCAAATCTTTATGTTGTAATACACGTTACAAATTCAGTGCAGACAAATTAGTTTAGTTCAAATACGAAATATGTCTAAAAGTTGTGCCTACTAGTTACTTTCTACATAGCTACTAATTCGATACGACTAAGCACGTCCTACCATGTTTACTTTGATTAAATTGCAGAATTAGTAAATATTTGTGCAGAGTTTTCAGCCGCAAAAAACTAACTCCAATTACATTTCGAGGTACAAAAAAATTATGCATTATTAAAATTCATTGGAACTTGAAAGAACTTGATTGAGTTGGAAGAACTTGATCAAAATTATACTTTCTGAAATCTATTTATTATTGCCCGAGTAATCGCAAATAAATAAAAATAAAACAAAAACATTTAGACGAATTGACAAACGTCTTTCTTTATGGATTGAAATCACCTTAACACAGAAATTTAGCTACGTCAAACATTGATACAGATTTTGGGACGTCGAGAACAAACACTGGGGCAAAAACGATCATTTGTTATTGTTAATTATTAATCCTCGAATGAATAATCGTCGTGTCGCGCCATTTGTAATTGCCGAATTATTCAGATGATTTATGAAAGGTGCCGCCGCTCGATGTAAATCTGTGATATTACAATTGCATAATAAATAACAACATGTCTCCGGGTAACCCCATGTACTACGCTCAGACTTACATTTATTACTAATTTATTTATACTCCTCCGGATATTTATAACGATACACTTACCTCACTAAATACGAGTATACACCTTTGAGAAGACATAATACATTAATAAAAACACTTTCCCCCAAATGCACTTCATTCGCTATCTTGTTTCAATGAAAATAATAGATAGAGACAAAACACGTTTAGTGCTATTAGATTAGTTTGTACGTGACATTTCTACAGACGTTTAACCTTTGAAAATATATTAAAGACGCCACATTTAACATGTCCGGGATAAAATGTTTCATTTGAAAAAATAACATGCGCCTAAAATAATTTTATTTGGTTCGCAGTAGAATTACTAATTACTAAAATACTACTGGAAGACAATTAATTTTTATGTTTAAAAAACCAATTTCTCCGCTATATCTTGTCTAAAATGTAGCTTAAAACCATCTCGATTGCGTCACTTTTCGAACAAAAAAACCGCATCAAAATCCGTCCATCTGTTCAAAACTCACACACGCAAACACACTGACACACACACACACACACACAAAGAGAGTGAGAGACAGTTACGTCATACTTACAACACCCCTGTAAAAATAACTTTTTACTTAGAGAAACTTTGACTTAAAACTAGTGAATTCTTGGAAAGGTAAAATAAAATAATAGAAATCTTATCTCGTAGCAAATTTTCACCATTTTATATTCTCAGTTTCCATTGAAGGTGACTGTGCATGTTCCAGCGTGGCAGTGAAACACTGACACGGCTATGACAGGGTTGAAAGGCTGCTTGGAATTGCGCCCTTACTATGGAAATTCGACGTTTGAATCGGAAACTTATCGAAACACTGGTTTCTCGAAACTCGATGAAATTAAAAAGCACTCTGGGAGTGCCGGTAGAAGTGAATAATTTTGCACGAATTGCGTTAATTATCAGTATGAAAGTACGTTTTTAGGTTTATGTGGTAGAATACAATATTAGTTTATTGCGCTATGCTACACAAACATGACAACACGAACATTCGCGCAAGCGCCCTTCACCGTCTAAACGAAACAGCAGGCAGTCATACATTTTCGATGCGAAAGAGAGGGGGATACGTCCTCTCCTACGCCGCACCGGCTGTTTACTTTCCATCCGTCTTACGAATTTACGATCAGATCAGTTGCTCTGACGCGAGTTTAGAAGTTTTTACCCATTCTAAAAAAAGTGCGCAACGTCGCTAAAGAAGTTTTCCCTTCAAACATTTATCTATTAGTGTACACTCGTAAGAAACGAAATTTCTTTATGTCTCCATTTTTCGTGGAGCATAACAGAAAAGAAGTTTAATTTAGAAAAAAAAAACATTATACATCACGCATTGCATGAGATGAGATCTTAAAGTTAGCTTACTTCGGGAGCACATACCGAGTTATACCGGCTAGTGAAACAAAGATCACGAATAACGCAGTATAAAATTCGGCAATAACATATAGTTTTTGAGGAGCGTAACTAGAAAATGTAAGGGCAAATTCTCTCATACGTCGATAAAAAAGGTTCAACTCAAAAAATTACAGCTGAGAAAGTTTTTTTTAAGTCCAGCGATTATGTGTATTAGTGCAAAATATATAATAGTCAAGTCAACAATTCCCGCTTGTTTGTATTACATTGTGTCACACATACCATTAAAGTGTCTTATGTCATTAAAGTAATGATGAATAGTTAGATATACGTACCCATCATATGTTCATTTAAATAGATATTTGACATTTGATATATTCAGCTGCAAAACATTTTGTTGTTTGATATTTTAAAAACCTTAACAATCTATCTACGTGACAAAATGTCCACGTTGTGCATTCTTCCCCTTTTGGCATACATTAATTGGTAAGATAACCTTACCTTAATAGTCAATCGAGAACCTACTCTAAAATAATGTTCCTTAGTAGGGTCTGGATATTTGTATTCAAGAGAGCATACAGAACCGTCACCATATTATTCGCAGGAAATGTAAACTCCCTTGGGAAGTGCGGAAAATACCGGGAGAGTGTGGTCAGGCACTCAGGAAGCCGGGGCTAATCCTGCATCCTAACAATAGCAGCAAACGTACACTTGACAATGTTCAGATGACGTTTATTTCAAAGTAAGATTATATAATATTTTACGATGTGGAAATGCAACTTTTTTATTATTCGCTGCTGACAAAAGAAATATTTTTACGGAAATTTGTGATAGGTCTCTCGATCGCATAGGCTAAATTTCATTAACAACTACATGAACCGGCGAACTTCGTATCGCTTGACATTCACACTTACTAATAGTAACAATGTATGGACAAAATTGAATTATAATTCTTTTTCACTTTCCCTGAAATTTTCCAGGTTTTTTCTTCATTTTAACCGCCTTCTGACGTGATGCGATGACAACGCGAAATTAACATGTTTATAATTATGTATAACTAGCGGTCCGGTACGTGCTTCGCTACGTATGACCGCATGAATGACAGAACACAACAATATAAAAAAGAAAAAAACAACTGAAAAAACTTAACGAACCACGTACCGGGCCGTTAGTATCAAATAAAAAATGTTTGATTCAAATGATGTCACAATATTTTGAAACTTCGCTAATCGCTTTAAAACCCCCAAAGCCAAACCAGCCAATGCAAAATGTTTATATAACACATACATTATTTCTTTATACACCAAACTCTAAAACTAACAAACTTGGTTATTACGCCAGCCTTGTGGTAACACAAATTGTTCGGAGGCCGAACTTTTTGCCTTTCGCAACACTAACATTGTTGGTGAGAAGTATGAAGCAACTGTTTTGTGAAGACTAAAAGCCTCTGTAAACAACAAATAGCATGAAATAATAAACGCAAACTTTGTGCTCAAAATGTTACATAAATACATATATTAACGCAAATTTCCTTGTGATTTAGACGGAGAGTATCGAGTGGAGCTTGTAACGATATTGACAGACAATTTTACACAAGTTGTATATACTAAATGTTCAGTTAATTTAAACCTGCGCCGCCTTACGTGGACCATATTCCATTGCAACAAAGACTATGAAGTATAAAGTACGAGGTTGAACCTTAGAGTAATTTACGCCTAATTTTTATTAATAAGACGGTTACCACAGACTTAAGTACTCCCAGGTTCAACCTGGTGTTATAGGCTTCATTACAGTGTGAAGCACACTATAATATCAACTTAATTTACTCATACGTTAGTCTATGTTTATTAACAAGACAATGATGGTTCTTGCTTTTTATTATAAAAAATATTTACGTAATTGTGTATCAAAATAAAAGTATAGGCCACCATTATCGTCGGAACGTAAAAATGAATAGGAGAAAAAGGAGACAAGTGTTTTTTTTTCAAAACGCGGAAAATGTTAACTTTAGTAATATAAATGAATAAGATATATAATTTAATGAATTAACCTAAAGTTCTTGTTAGCTATCGTCATCATTATCATCGAATGATCAAGTATTAAAGTTTTAGGTGTTTGTCACCTTTGAACCTACGACTACAGGTCAGCACCGCGTCTATAACTTCTATGGTGTCTATAAGCCCCGTATCAAAAGAGCTGTGTGCTTTTTCGCTGTCTTATCACTTGAAAATGGCGTATTTTTATCTGAGATTCTCGACACTACCCACGGATAGTAACAGAACGATTTCAACATGAAATATCAACTTAGGCCTCTCCAGGTATACTTGCATTACATATACTTGGTCCATTTTGTATCTGCCTTTCTTTCCACATGACACACACAAGACCATATATTTTAAATTTAGATTACTTATTGAAAATTCGCTATTGCCCGCGACCGCGGCTAGTCGGGTTCAAAGGCCAAGAAAGGAAAGATCTTCCTAGAGTGAAAGTGGTACAAAATATTGATCGAGGCAAAATTTGGTAAAAATCCTTTCATTGGTTATTTCGCAAAAATTGTATAGACAAATCGACAAAAAAAATGTATTTGTTTATTTAATGTACAGATTTCGTTTTATAACTGTTTTATTATATGTAAGATAAAAAGTATCTCCAAAGAAGGAGGCACTAGGCACAATCAGAGTACCCACGACTAGCCGAATACTCTAAGTCCGTCAATGTGATAGGTGGCAGGCCTATCTCGAAACGGGTACATATCCAATGCCGGACAGTGTTAGTTTGATTATAAAACTGAAAATACACATTTTCTAATTTTTTTCTGCCCGACCCAGGACTTCTAGAAGTCTAGTCCTACGCCGGACCGCTTGACCACAGATATTATGTAACATGAGGGTAATATATTTAAATATATTTTAATAATAATAATTTAAGCACAGCAAAAGCACCGACTTTTAATTCTTTTTTGAATGACTAACTTGTTGCTAATCTTACGATTTTTTACAACTTCACCGAACTTTTCACTTTTAATTCAAAATTAAGTCGCCTAAGTACACGAAACGATTAATGTTTTCTTACATTTTTCTGTGATTCCATCTTGTCCAAACTTGGTGGCAATAGTAATAGTCAGAAATACGCTCCTCCAAATGAAAAAAAATAAATAAATCGAATATATAAAATTCTCGTGTCACGGGGTTCGAACTTGAACTCCTCCGAAACGGCTTGACCGATTCTCACGAAATTTTGTGAGCATATTGAGTAGGTCTGAGAATCGGCCAATATCTATTTTTCATCCCCCTAAATGTTAAGGGTGGTCCACGTCTAAATTTTTTTTTTGTAATTTTCAGACAATTTTTTTGTTTTTATTTTTTATGATACAGCATGTAAAAGTACATACAACCCTAAACTTTCACCCTTTTATCACCAACCCCTACTTTTTAATAGTCATTTTAGTAATTTAATCATTTTTTATCGTGGGGCGATAACTGATCAATCGTCATTTAATTAGTTATGTGGCAAAACAACGTTTGCCGTATCAGCTAGTTAGTTAATAAATGAAGAAGTTCATAAAAATATTTAGGAGTCTTAAATATAACCTCCTCTTTTTTCGTCTCTGAAATAAAGACAAGTTTTTTAGTATTGCAATGGTTTTGTTGGTGAGATTTACCTCATTAACGGAATCGAAATCAAATATTTTTTGCTTAGTCCCACTCTGTTGCCTATCAATGTATCAATTGATTTCAAACTCACTCATTGGAGGTTTGGCGCCATCGAGAGAAAAGATGGTCGAAGTTTTTTCATAATTATTGAATTTCGTGTTGATGTTGAGTGAAATCAGTGAATTTTGGTGGCATTTTGTACAATTTTGTTCAGTGAAAGTACGCAAATGAAATAATCATGAAGAAATTAGCGTATCGTTGCCGCCAAATCTCATTATATGAGCTTGTGTATTGAGGCCGCCGCTTTACCCAAGAGCCTGACATAACTTACAGATAACTTATGACTGATGACTAATTATAATTGATTAAAATTGATATAAAATTTGATGCAAATTTCTACTTGACGAATGGCAAAATACTAACGTGAAGGCCAAAACTTAAAGAAAGAAAGAACTCACTCATTTTTAATTCAATAATAAGTCCCTTGTTCCATTACCAAATCATCTCGAAAATACAATTTTTCTTTAGTTTAATTTTTTAATGTCCATTTTACGTCATATTATTTTGACATCACTTTAATTTGATATCAATTATGGATTAATTTGAACTGAAGCATAAGGCTGTTATTAAAAATTCTAAGCCTTGTTTTATCAGCATCGGTCAAATAGTCCTATCCTATCCTATTAATGTTATAAATGCGAAAGTTTGTACATTTGTTTGTTTGTTTGTTACTCCTTAACGCAATAACTGCTAAACCGATTTTCATGAAATTTGGCTCACACATAGAAGGTAACTTGGATTAACACATAGGATAGTTTTTATCCCGAAATAATGTTCCTGTGGACCACGCGGGTAACGCCGCGGTTAGCAGCTAGTAGCGTATATGTATAAAATCCCAGTTAATTTAAAGTCCGGTGAAGTTGTAAAAGCCGCGAGGTTACTAACACATTAACGATTCAAAAATAGAAAGAAGCTGCCACAAGAGTCGTTTTGGAGCTCTTTTAGGTATGCTGTAAAAAGTAATTTAACTTAAAGTATGTTGTATGTGAAAGTGGTTTGTGGAAAAGTGCATTGATTAATTAATTGTAATTATGTCTTATATTTGTTTTATTTGATGTACTTATTATTGGTCTGATAAGCACGACATAAAATAAAACAAAATCGAATTCCGTTGTTTGTCCCTATATATGATTAGATCTTTAAAACTAGGCCACGTTTTGATGCGTTTTTTTAATAGATAGAGTGACTCAAGAGGAAGGTTTTTATGTATTATAATAATATTATGTATAATAACATAGAAGTTTGTCCATCAATGCAAAGCTGGAACGGGCTCCTTGTACATAATATTCTGTAAGAAGTTAAATATTTTTTTACAAAACAGGGTTGGTATTTGTTACAGTACAGTTGTAAGCAATAAACTCTGGCAACAATTGTGACATCTGAATGGGTGGTAGAGTCTCGCAGCGACTCGCCCGGATTGGTACCACCGCCTTACCTATTCCTGCCGCCATAGCGTCAGCGCTTGCCGTTGTTCCGGTTCGTAGAATAAAGTAGCCGGTAAACTTACTTTTGCTCGATTCTTAAAATCACGGTCTCAGGTTGGCAATGCACCATTACCTATGGTGTCTCTAGGTGGCGTGAATTTCTTACCATCATGAAATCCGACTTATTGCTTGCCTTCCAATCTCATAAAATAAATAAATAATAACGTGCACTTTAGAAAAGTGATATTTAGTACCATATTATGTCTTCTCAAAGGTGTATATTTAGTGTGGTAAGTGTATCGTTACAAATATCCGGAGGAGTATAAATAAATTAGTAATAAATGTAAGTCTGAGCGTAGTACAAGGGGTTACCCGGAGACATGTTGTTATTTATTAGGCAATTGTAATATCACAGATTTACATCGAGCGGCGGCACCTTTCATAAATCATCTGAATAATTCGGCAATTACAAATGGCGCGGCACGACGATTATTCATTCGAGGATTAATAATTAACAATAACAAATGATCGTTTTTGTCCCAGTGTTTGTTCTCGACGTCCCAAAATCTGTATCAATGTTTGACGTAGCTAAAATACTATAAGGATCATGTTGTATAATTTTGTCAACTAAATGTGGTTTTTATTGAATGGGTGAGTATCTTCACGCGCAATTTCCCGAACAGGTAGGCAGAGGTACAACCAGATCACCTACGACTAGCTGAAGATACAATGTCCTACAATGTGATAGGTGGTAAGCCTAACGTCATTTTTATCAAAACGTTAATTAAAAAACATATATCCCGAACACAACCCGGAACCCCAAGAACTCAAGTCCAACGCCGGACCACTGAGGGTACCGGTTTTGATGAAAATAACATAAAAACATAACAGCATAGAATATAATATATTCTAGTAATAATAATATATCCTATAATATATTACAATGTTTAACGTGTTTGTTGTAATAAAGATGAAAGAATAGGTTTATTTTATAGGCCTGTTTTATTAGGCTTGAATCAGGTACCTACAAGAAATGCTGGCTAAATACTGTGATATAAGACATGTGTGACAATTAATTTCGGTACTGTCAGGGTTGCCGAAGATGATTCAAAATAGAGAATAAAAATGAGGAAAGCAGATCTTGCTTAAACCTGTGAAATAACAGGGATAATGGGTAGGATGGGATAATGCTGATGACTATCAACAAAAACCTGCTAAACTAAATGGGATTCATATACATGTATTTTTACGCTAAGTCCCATACGAGGTAGACAGAGAAAATCGGATGCCAAATGTGACACCCTTGCAAACCTGCCTAACTTACTCCACATTCGTGGCTCTGTTGGTTTTGGACCCTTGAGTCTTGAGACCACATCCGTATAAAACCCGGGCGATTTGATAATGGAATGGCAACCTAGGTGTCCTTACAGTACTTTAACATTTATATCGTCGAATAGGGAGGCAGTGATACAAAACAAAGTATCCAGGACTAGTCGAAGGTTCTATTATAGTCTTGCAATGCGATATGTGACAAAAACTACAAAAATCTGTGTTTTGTGAAAACATGTGTTCAACCAGTGTTTAAGTCTTTATTCTGAGTAAAACGTATGTTCTACTAGTGTTTAATTTTTTTTGTGGTAAGATGATCTTTTTATATTTTCATTTAGACTTATTTAAGGATGAATAGGTTACTCCTAACTTAATACACCACCTTTGACCCCATCATCATACGCCACCAGGCAAGCTTTCTTAAAAAAAAACTTTAAGAAATCAATTAAGGTTACTCTGTAAAATTCGGATTAAGTAAAGTGTGGGAGAAAAATCAGCTTTAACATTTTATTTTGACCTTTCAATGTAGGCATTCAAATTTCGTGACACACCGGAAATTAAGCTCTATCAATGTCCGCCAGTGACAGTTATTAACAGAGTATTTTATGAACTTCGTTTTGCGACGGCCAGTTAATATTTTTAGCCACTCAGGTGGAACAATCGAATTTAAAAATATCGCAGTAAATGGAAGGCATTTGTTTAAAAATGAGGCAAAGAAAAATTGTTATCATATCTATTATTTGCCGCCATCGGGAGAAAAGAAAAAGTCACAGTTTTTTGAAAATTATTGAATTTCGTGTATATCCTCGTGTTGGTTCGGGCTCCTTTGCAGAATGGACCATCTGCCTTTCTGTCAGGCGGCTCGTAAAAGGCGAGCATAGGCTTACCGTCACTAACACCGTGATATCTGAATAGGTGATGAAGTTTTGTAGCGACTTGGAACAAGTTGCTAATTCGGGTAATATGATGCAATATACTCGACTAATGGCAAATGCCATGTGAAAAATAAAAAAAAACCTTTACATCTTTTTTATGACGTATGTGTGTTACCAGATTATTTCACTAGCTGGCAATGGGTTCTTCACGTCATTATTGATTCTATTTTTTAACTACTACATTTTTGTTTTGTATGTTTATCGATTTCTGCGTCATTTGTAAACCGATTTTTTTTATTTGTAACACCGTACTTTTGCGACGTATTCATTGTCACCAAGCTTAGATCTAATGATGACATCCCAGAGAAGCCGAGGAATACTCAATTTTTTTATGATATTGGAAGGCAAGCAAGCAGACGGATTTCCTGAAAGTAAGAAATTCACGCCGCCTGGAGACACCAGAGTAGAGTGCGTTGTCAACCTGAGGCCGGAATGTTAGGCATCGAGCAATAGTAAGTTTTGCTCGAGTCATAAGTTTTAAAGTAGTTTTCTATACTTAGAAGATATAATATAACGTTGTTTTTTTTCTAGTTTTACTGTGCTTATATTTACTAGGCATATCAAAGCATAGTGCCATACTAACTTAACAAACAGATGAAACTACAAATTCACGGTTTCAAAGTCTATAAAGTCAGGTTCCACTGTCTGTATTATTTTTAAAAGCTCACTGAAATAAACGTACTTAATTATTCAAATGGAATTGAATTTGGATTGCACAAAAAAGAGTCACAAAAATTGAAACGCTTTATTTATTAATTTTGCATGGAGTTAAATTTTTTCTCTAGTTAATTAAATGAAGCTTTTTTGTTTAAGGATTCTGAAACTAATTGCCGGTTTCACAAACCGCTGTAAACTGTACTGTGGCAAATGAAACATATAAATTGAAACTATATTTG
>NJDC01004919.1:25330-39407 GCA_002245475.1 Calephelis virginiensis
GGTTACAGGTTCAAATCCTATCTGGGGCGAAATTTTTTCTTTCTTTAAAATTTATAGAAAATGAATAACATTGCTGTTTCGGCCGACAAAGACAAATATGGTGACCCTAAAAGACAGGCTTCGCGTACAAATCTACCATCTATTAGTCACTATGCTAGTGATACATAAAGCCAATATTTCACGAATATAATGTCTTACTAGTTATACAACATAAAATTTGATATTGTTTATATCATAATAGATGAGGGTAAAGAAAAGATGCTAATTTACTTATAGTTTGTTAATTTATCGATATCGATAACGTACGTGACCTTTTTAACAACCCTTTTTTTAACTCATACATAAACAATTTACTCACACTCACGCATATTTTTTTGGTTTCGCTTTTTAACTGACTTTGTTTATCTAGTATATACTAAATCTATGGATTCAACGTAAGAACGATTAGGATTATGACAATTTATGAATAACAGATGGCGTTGTAATAAGAACATTACAATAGTGGGCTCTAAATAATTTTGACTTGCGCAAGTTCATTGACAATTTTTACATAATTGCAGGCGCAGGGAAGTCTGAAATGGTATCAGTGAAAGTGTATGCAACTCTGTTTTTATTCGCTTGAGATTACTGGTGCAATTATCCAATCCATTACGAATGCCGGTCGTGGTCATCTTTAGTTCAATCTGTTACTCCGCACGACCTAAGTTTCCTTACACATGACATAATAGTATTTTTAAGTGAAACCTAGTTTGCAATTTTTCATCTAAATTGAAAATCGTAGTGTCACTACCGTTGTGTTGTATTTATTAAAAAAATAAATGTTTCTCGCGGTTACACTTGCTTATTTTTTTAAAATTATCCAATGACTGACTGAATGACTTAGAGTCTTCGGTGCCCTGGTTGTGCCTCTGCCTACCTCTTCGGGGATATGAAGTAAAAATACTTTTTTTTATTCTTCAATGGGAAACCATTGATATGTCGTGACAAATTATAGTAATACTAGCTGCTACCTGCGGCTTCGCCCGCGTTTTCACAGAAACCCGGTGTGCGATCGGATTAAAAATAGCCTATATGTTAATACAGGTCACAATCTATCTGTCTTCCAAATTTCAGACAAATCCGTTCAGCCATTCGAGCGTGAAAGAGTAATAAACATCCATACATCCATACTTACAAACTTTCGCATTTATAATATTAATAGGATAATATGTGACTGTACTGTAAGTTGAAGAGAGGTATAATCTACTTTTTGGCTTCCTATCTTCACAAAATAGTCTTATTGGTCAAGGGACCAAATCCTATTTGCCAAACTAAACCAACCAATGACGAAGCACAGGTTCGATTCCTGTCGGGGCAGGCATTTGTGTGAAGAACATTTAGATGTCTGCATTTCCGAATCTGTGTGTTTATTAAATTTATTCTGTTACGTATCATTAGATACGTAACAGAATAAATTTAAGAATAAATAGAAAATAATATAATTTCTTTGAATAACATCCATAATGCAAGTAGGTATATACTTCAACTACTTTGGGTTTAGATTCAATTTGTGTGACTTGTCCTGGGATGTTTATTATTTATTTACAAAAAAGCAAATATGGTATTAAATGAGCATAATGTTTTTTTTAATGTACTTAGTAGATTTATAAGAATTAATAATAGATAAAGATGAGATGAGGCAAAATATTGTTTTACGTATTGTTATTAATAGTATTGTTTAATATTGTACAACAATGAGAAGTGAAGATCTTTAAGCGAAATAGGTACTGGTCTACAAAATTCTACTACCTATTTGGAGTAAAACAGTAATAAAACCAGAGGATTTAAGTACAATGCGATGGAAATTTAACGTGTCATTGTCAAATATACCTTAGGCTAATTACCAGGAGCTATACTAAACATAATGTACTACGTTGCCATTTTATCATTTTTTTTCGAAGGAAAGCAAATTATTTCGAAATAGTCTCACATAAAGTTTATGACAAAGACATTAGCATTGACGACTGACGATTGATGATTCTTCAAAACCAACAATTTATGCATTATTAAGTATAACTCAAAAACCACTATTCGGATTTTGGTAACATTAATAAGGAGCCTCGAAATTATAAGCTATTTTAACCCCGATGCAAATCGTGGGATTATAAGTTTGAAGTGTCTGTGTGTGTGTCTGTCTGTCTGTCTGTGGTATCTTATCTCTTCAGCGAATGGACAGATTTTGATGCGGTTTTTTTGTTTGGAAGCTGACGTGATCGAAATGGTTCTTGGCTTCATATATGTTTGGTCAGGGATTCATTCAACATTTTTAATTTTAAGATTATTTTGAAAAAAAAAAACCATCAAAATTGGTTTGTTTTTGACCAAATAATAGCGTAACAAACATAAAAAAAATAACGTCAAGTTGAAAACAATATATTTTTCAGAGTCGGATAGACATATGTCGCAAGATATATAAACAAGTGTTTGTATGGTCCATAAATTTAACGACATGTACATATATCGTGGTTTGACCGATATCTTCACAATCTAATCAGTTATGATTTCAAAATTTAATGTTTTTGCTACAATGAACACCTAATTTTATACAACAGATTATGCTCCGGTACACGCAATTAAAATTTCTGTCATTGTTTAAGCTGTTGTAAAATAGACTTGGATCGTAAACGAGCAATAAATTTTGCAGGTATGGTTATATAAAACAAGAGAATAGTAAAGTTATTTGTTGTTATGTAAAATGACGTGTCTCATAAGTCTAGTGGGTAAAACTGGCAGTTTTAACCTGTTGCTTTTACCACGTTTGATATAAGTTTTCAAACAAGTTTGATGAAACATCGGTATTTGGACTTAAAGCATAATTATTTTAGTGTTCATTTACTGAAAAGTATTATTGTTTTAACACTTAACACTGTGCACTTCGCCACTTTACTACATAGTATCAAACAAAGTCGCTTTCTCTGTCCCTGTCTCCTTTTGTATGCTTAAATCTTTAAAACTACGTAACGGATTTTGATGTTTTTTTTGGCAGATATAATATTTGGAGAGGAAGGTTTATAAAGCATCTTCACGCCCATATCCCCGAAGAGGTAGGCAGAGGTACAACCAAGGTACCCACGACTAGCCGAAGACACTAAGTCCCACAATGTGATAGGTGGCAAGCCTATCGCCAACCGGGCACATTTCCAATCCCGACCAACATTTTTTTATTAGAAAATTGGAAAAATCCAATTTTTCTTTGTGTTGGCCGACCCGGGATTCGAACCCGGGACCTCATGCAGTCAAGTCCAACACCCGGACCGCAAGACCACAGAGGTTTATATGTATATTTTATACCCGTGCGATGCTGGGCGAGCCGCTAGTAATATTATAAATACGAAAAAAGGTTGTTTATCTTTCACAGCTAAAACACGATTATTACTTATTACTATTAAAATTGATATGCATATAGTTAAAGACTCGAACTCGAGTTTAACAAACCAATTTTTTTTCCAAAACAACCTCCAGAGCACTATGAAGAGGAATGAAAATAAGCATGAAAATTCTACGCTGACGAAGTCATGGGTAAAGAGCTAGTTCATAATCCTAAGCATAGAGAAGAGCCCCATATAGTAGTCTATCTTATTAGCGACTAGAAAGATTGCTCAATTTGCCTTATTTTGCGTACTAATTAGGTGACAAATTTAAGATATAATTTGGAAATTTTTTGTGAAAAGAAATTAAGAAAAGCTGTGTTTTTAGTATTGCAGGTAAATTGTAGTGAATTTTGGATAAACGACACCCTATGTGGGTCAGATAATACATTCATATCGTTAAAAAGAATTTTCGCGTCAGATATTAATCTTTAATATATATATATAACGTGTCACGTTGTTTGTCCGCGATGGACTCCTAAAATACTTAACCGATTTGAATCAAATTTGCACACCGTGTGCAGTTTGATCCAACTTAAAAGGATAGGATAGCTTACATCTCAATTTATAATAAAAAAAATTAACATCTGAGCGAAGCCGGAATAGGCAGCTAGTATCAAATATAACGTTACAGTACTTTTCGTAGAGGGCGTCTGTAGCTCAATTTTACCTATCGAGAACAGAAAATTTTAGGAGCTCAATATTAAAATGACGTTTAGTTTAACTTGGTGCATTTACAACAGATTAAATAAGCAATTTCAATATGAATATTTATTAGGCTACGATATTAAGTAAGTAGAACATTAGACATCAACGCGCTCCTTACGCTACGAAAATCACTTGCTATTTGTAGTCAAGGAGCAGGATTATGAAATTTTCATTACTCGAATATGTAACATACAAATATTAATAACTAATGTAATAGGCTAAAAATTGTTGCATAGGTTATGCAGTTACATAGTTATTTATACATGTTTGTCAAAATTGGGTTGCAGCTGACATGTACTACAATGATTTGTTAATGGGAAATGGGCAATTTTAAGTTTTCTTTAATACCCGTTTATTATTAATCATCTTTCAAAAAGGAGAAGGTTAACATAAAAATATTTCTTTGTTATAATAAAGGAGTTAAAAACAGATGTTTTATGTATGTTAATGGATTTGTTTGTAATTTTTGAACAGAAAAAAAAGTATTTAAAAGAACCCACTTTTAAAATAGTCCCATTTGTCCATGTCAAGATACTATAATAAAATCCCAGAGAAATCGAAAAAAAAAACTATTTTTTAAGTACATTAATTACTTTGTTATTGAAATAGTAGTCGGTAGTTTATTTAACTGTGATTAAATTATACTATGATCCTGAATTCAGTTAATTAAATAAAAAAATCAAACAAATGCCCATAAATTTATTTTATCTCTTCTATTTATTTTATCTCATATTAGCTTTGTATTTGCAAAATTAAAAACAGACTTGGTTTGTATACAATATGAAGCGAAGTTGTGTAGAGTGATTTATGACTATGTGTAGACTAAGTATAGTTTAATCAAGATCTAAGCTAGTACTTCGTAAACTTTAATACCAGAATTTCATAAAAAATGATATAGTTAGTTAGTTTGGTTATGGAAAGGCCAAAAACATGATTGATTTCTAAACCAAAAGAACTTTATGACATATATAATGTTGATACTGAAATTAATGAAAAATTAAGCTTGATTCTTTAACCTCTTGCCTTCTCTCAAAATTGATATTTACGTCAGTGGAGGTCATTGACCCTGTGGCAGTAGGAATTATTAATATGATAATGGATGTAAAAGCACTTGGGTTGGGACAAACAAAGTTTTTTTATGATGTAAAATGTTGGACCCAAGTTTTGGAGGATTGCCTTTTTTTGTAAATATCTAAGTTGAAAATTATAACTGTGTTTTCAGGAAAACCTGGCACGGACTACCCGATCCTTGGTGCAGTGCCATATACCAATTTCTACTGCGATGATCAACCTTATCCCGGTTTCTTCGCTGATATGGACACTCGTTGTCAAGGTAAGACTATCAGATTTGTTATGATATTTTCATATATTTTAACCGATTCCAAGGAGGACATTCTTAATACTTCTTAATAATTTATTAAACTTGAAAGTTTATTTTTTGTAAGCCTCATGAATCGTGATGAATAGCCTATGTGGATAAGCAGTCCGGCGGCAGACTTGACTTTGAGAGGTCCCGGGTTCGATCTCCGGGTCGGGCAACAAAAAAAAAAGAAAAATGTGTATTACCAATTTTCTAACAAATGCCGTTGCCGAGGATTGGATATTTGCCCAGATATAGTCGCGGTCCGTTTAGTAATTACACTAATAATTAAATAAGTAATTATAGTACCTAGTCATAAATTATGTTAGTGATTATAATAATATATACATATACTTACAGGATTTGAGGTACTTACATCACATATGCTAAGAACTTAGTAGTAAATACATGCTCGTACAGGGCGTAGATATATAATGACTCTGATAGCTTTAACTACTTGCAACAAAGATTCTAACATTATTCCACAAGCGCGGTTAGCCAGATTAGTTCCTAAATTTTAGCTGAGTTGCCCGCATACATTTTTACCTGGACAAATTATACAAGTTGAATCTACCCCAAAATAAAAAAATAAGCAAATTATATGCTTGTGTTATGGGTTTTAATCAACGATAACAATACATGAATATATTTATATGGACACTAGAGTAAATTTAATAAACACCCAAACTCAGAAATGTAGACATCAAAAAGATCTTAACACAAATGTATGCCAACGGGAATCGAACCCGAGCCTCTTTCCGAACTCCTTCGACCAACGAGGCGGTACTGCTCTTACAATTTTGAAAAGTGGGTAGCTAGCAAATTTATTTACGTAAGTGGTTTAATAGCAAACGTGTTGGCAACGCACGTTTAATATCTGAATATACTAAGATACTAAATGTAAGCTATATATTTCTTAAAGTCAGACCCGTTTGCTTGTTTGTTTATTTTGTTTAAAATAACATGTTTTTGATTTAGACACAAAATGAATAAATGATTATTATTTCAACGTTCTGAGTATTCAGTTTCTAAGATCGTTATGGCTTTTAAATGAGAACTGCAGAGCTATAAATGCATAGGTCAACATTTATGTAAGATTGTATTAATAGCAACTACGTTTACTGTCCAGTGAAATGTACAAACAAGGCACACATGCTTACTTTATATCTACTAACTAGCTGTTCCCGCGACTTCGTGTACACGAAATATTTTATTAGAATAGAACAGAATATATATTTATTCACATTCACCTTACACGAGGCTCTTGTGACGAGTCTATATAATACTAAAACTACCTTTGGATTGGAACGCGGCCACACACTGAGGAGATCCGGTAAGAAACTCAGCGGGCTGTCTTTTTTTCCCTTTTCATTTTATTAAAACGAATCCTAAATATTTGACGGGGATTTTAGCTACTACTACACTACTACTAAAAGAGACATCTAAAGTCCACTTCTGAAAAAAGCCCTTACAAGTAAAAACTTGTCGCAAAAATATGTTTTTGGTAAAACTAAATTCGTAGGTTCCTAGTACATTGATGGCACAGAAAAACTGCATTCGAGTACAGTTTCATCAGAATCATTCATTCTTATGTCTATAGTTGATAAATGTTAACATACTTTTGCTCGAGTGGTAGTCGACCATTACATTATTCTTAATTCATTCAGTCACCTTCGCTCACACAAAACCAATTTTAATTAATTATTAAATATTTTTGAGTCAGATATTAAAATTAATTAAACAGACGAAAATTAATCTAGCAAAATTACAATAAAAAAATAATCAAATAAAAGCAAGCTAAACAAGTATCTAAAAATCAAGTAGGTCTATCTTTATTTTTATAGATTTTATATATTTTAAAGATATAGATGTATTGTCACAATTTTATGATAAATATAAATAAAATTATTCTGTACGTATATTTGTCACCTAACTTCTTTAAACGTCTTGAACAATTTGGTTGAAATTGTGTATACGTAATTCAATGGGTTTTTAGACGGTTTGACTAATCTGCTTGTTTGTCTTTCTATATATTAAATTATGACTTGATAAAAAAAAACAATTTGGTCGTACTTACTAAGATCTTAAACTATGACTTCGGATCACACTATTTGATAAAAGTATCTTCACGCCCATATCCCCGAAGAGGTATGCAGAGGCAAAACCAGGGCACCCATGACTAGCCGAAGATTCTAAGTCCCACAATGTGATAGGTGGCAAGCCTATCGCCAACCGTTTACTTATCCTATTCCGAGCATCATTTTTTTTATTACAAAATTGGAAAAACCCATTTTTTGTTGCCCGACCCGTGATTCAAACCCGGGACCTCATGCAGTCAAGTCGAACAAATGAACAGTTAGACCACAGAGGCGATAACATGACAATGACCTACAATATCGGTAAAGCACTTGTATGTTATAGGCACACAAGCAAACAGATTTTCTGATACAGTTACATAAAGATACCAAAATGTCAATCATGCGTTGCCAACCTGGGGCTGATATTTAAGTCTCTACATAATATTGCCACAAATCCTACCACAAATTGGAACATAATAATAATAAGCAATGATGTTCAGTCGCAATAAAACCACGAGTATATAGTAAGTTAACATATTTCTATGTCTCATAATTTTGTTATGACTCAGGATCATTTAATAGCCGCATCCGCTGCTTTGATGTAATTTGTAGCGTATGAGACAAATTGGTCGAACATGACGGACATTTATATTAAGAAATACCATTAACATGGCTGAAGATATCCTTGATGTGTGAAAGTTCTGATATCTATATCCATAAAATTGCTTTACGAGAAATAACTCATATTTGCAAAGGTTTATCTAAGTTCTTAAAATATGCCTTAAATAAATAGCTATTTTATTAAAAAAACATAAACTTAAGAACTCCTAGTTTTAAATTAACATCATAATCTGTATTACATTTTAATAAATACTATAATGTTAAGATAAACTTTGGGCTACTTTAGACTATAGTCCAACATTAACATATCTAAGATAAGATATTGTTATATTTTAGATCAGTTGCTTTATTGCCATAAATGCCAGGTAATCGATGTCATTTTTCATGCAAAATATCATGCAACAATACTCTAGACGGCCTATCTTGATTTATAGGTAGGATATTAATATTGACTGAATTTTTATTGTTAAGACAGCTACAAAAATGTTAATAAATATAGACTAAAGTAATAGAAAACTTAAGTTGATGTTATATTATCTCTATAGTCACAGACTATAATGTCAACTTAAACCTTGGAGCATTTTAGCTTACATTTATTAATAAGACGATTATTGTATGAACCCTAAACAAAAATTTTAAATAAACTCCAACAAATTCTATACGTGGTCTAGCGATCTGGCGTTGGACTTGCCTTATTGAGGTCCCGTTGCCTGGTTGCCTGTATCATATATGTGCCCGGTTGGTGATAGGCTTGCCACCTATCACATTGTGGGACTTAGTGTCTTCGGCTAGTGGGTGCCCTGGTTGTGCCTCTGCCTACCACATCGGGGATATGGACGTGAGGATACTTATGTAATGCAGCTATGAACGATCTCGATCACGTCAAACAAAAATCAGTATCAAAATCGGTCCATCTGTTCAAAAGTTATGATGCCACAGTCAGACAGACACACACACACACACACACACACACACACACAGAAACTTGTAACAATCCTCTTTTTCGTTGGGGTTACAACAGGCACTATTGACGATTACCTAACTATTAAAACTCCAGAATATTTTTTTTTATATTGTGACATCTTATGTAAATGAACACACAAAGCAGAGCCTAAAGCCCTTTCACAGCATGTTATTTATTAGGTAATGCGAATTACGAGTATATATCATTACCAAAAAATGTTCTAAGTGGTAGAAGTTTTTACTCTAAAGTCAATTTCGTGAACAACATCTCGACCACAACTTGTTAAATAAACGTGACCAACAAAACCTTGTCATCTTTTTAAATGAGTTCATCATTTTACAATATTAATGTTTCTTATTATAACAAGCACATGAATCTCCTTACAGTAAGAGGTATCCGTGGCCTACAGACATCATAGATTTTATAGGTGATCAAGTGGCCGACATGTTGGGCCCATCTTGTGTTTAGTGGCTACCTTACCCTCCTCCTCTCTGTTATTGTGTCGGCACGTACTTATTCTTAGGTAGTGAACCTCTATCAGCTCTCAGGCAGAAATATTTATACCTTTCTGTCTGCCGTGTTAGTCCGACTCTGATTCTTGTTTATTTTAGTAAAACTTAATATAAAAAGATCTTACAAACAAAAAAGTTTATTAAAATTGGTTCCATAGAAAGTTCCGTCGAAATTCAGTTAAATTGAGAAGTTGCTGTTTAGAAGTCGTTTAAAAATCAAAGTTATTGTTATATACCTGATATCTTTAACCTACTAAATACTAATTAAAATATTAATTTGGCCTTTATATTCCTCATTTAAATATTTAATTAATAATAACAAAAATCTTTTATACATAATAAATAGTATTTAATTATAAATATTTTTTACCCTTGATATTTTTTAAAATTATGAATATTTATGTCATAAGGCTGTTACCAATTTTACCATATTCTACCACATTATGGCGTTAATTATTTAATTAGTCCTTTGAAAATAAAATAATTAAATATGTTATCTCTACCTACTTCGTAAGGGACTTTCCGTGAAGATGTGTATGTATGTTTGTATATTATTATGCACTATTACTTAGACGAGTGGTCGCCCGTTGGTCGAAATTCGACCATAATAAATTTTAATATCTTGTTGATAAGAACGCCATCTTCATTTCTCAAGACCAACTACTTTGTTTCCAAATTTTTAGTGCGCCATCTGTGATCGTTTATCGCCTTCATCAATATATTTGTTTGTGTGTGTTATATGCATGGTAGTGTGGGTAATGTTTTATTTATTGATTTATTGTACTTTATTAGTTTTATTATTGAAAAATATTTGCGTTCTGCACTTCTCCTACACATAAATTATAAGTGTGTCAAATTTTATGCTCCTGCATCCGCGCAATTTTCGTTAAAAAGGCGTCCAAAGTTTTGGCATCATGTATTAATATATAGATTACACTCATTTGTGTGTCCTTCGAAGAACGAACAAGTTAATAGATTATGTAATATTTTCTCTCATAAATATCACACACTAAATGTAATTTTCAAAAACGAGCTATAAAATCAAAAATACTTTAATTTTCACTATATAGGGTATTAAATTTTAAAAGAATGAAAAATTTTCATTACAATATTTAAGACAAACCGTTTGGAATTTTCTACTCCTATTAATATTATAAATGCGAAAGTTCATATGTTTGTTCGTTGTTACTCCTTAGCGCAAAAACTACTGAACTGATTTTCATGAAATTTGGCACACATATAGAGAATAACTTTGATTAACACATAGAATAGTTTTTATTCCGAAAAAAAGTTCCTTTGGGACCATTAACCATGCCGGCATACACCACCAACACCGCGTGCGACAGCTAGTTATATATAACAACACTCCGACTCTAGAAGTTTAGGATAGGTTTTCTGTTCTGTTTCTGTGTAGAATAGACCATCTGGCCGTTAGTTAGAGGTGACCATAGGTTAATCGGGTCATTACTAATAAAACCACTGGTAGTCGAGTGCCATGAAGCGACTGCCCGATAGGTATCCACCTATTACTACCACCATGACATCAGTGTCGTGTTCCAGTCCGGAGGGTAGGCTATTCGATGTACTAGCACATTAGACATTGCCATGCCATAGGACAGCAACTCACCAATAACACTCATAATGTTTGTAGGCCACGGTTGTGTCTTACCACTAAAAGAGCTGTGTGTTTGTGCGCTGTCTCATCACTTAAAAAGGCTGAGATGTTGTTCTTCTTTTATATTTATAGCTTTTAGCGACATTATTCCCTAAACTTTGAATTTATATAATGTTAAATAACGATGTGTATTTTTTTTCTTATTATGAGTCACGATATTAGTTAAATATTCAAGTATAATATCAAAACTAGTTTAATTCCAAATGTTCAAATAGCTAACGAATTTTCGAGAATTTAAATTGATTTATCTGTTTCGGTGACAACAAGTGAGAACTACATAAACATATTTGTCAGATTCCAGATTTATTTTATCGAAAAACTTTGCCTGTAGCTTCACCCACGCAATAATTTTCTTTAAACTTTTCGTCAATCAAAGATATTTCTTCTCGAATGTAAACGTTTGGTAAACAAGCATAGCTAAGATTTTGTTAAGACAATATACTTCACTCACTAATTGGCAGCAACTTGCTTAGCTAGGGATCCACCGTCTTCCCTATTTCTGCCGCCATGGCTGTGTTATTCCGGCCTGGTGGGTAGAGTACATCCTGGCCAGTGGCCACAGGACAGCGAAGAACCTGCCCCATTTATTGTGTCTATAGGCGACAGTTATCTGTTACCGTCAGAAGAGCGGTATGTTTGTTTGATGACCTCTCATATAAAAAAAAAACTTCAGAACGAAGCATAATCAATTACATTTGGTTCGTAGTTTTCCCATGATGTAGTGATAAGCAGGTTCATAATATGTCAAAAAATGTAGTCCCAGTGTAATATTTTTTCTTGTAGATTTTCTTGTAAACGAGAATTTATAGTAATTAAGGTAAATAATAAATGTAAAGTAAAGTAGTATATAATTGTAATAGTTATTAACCAAATATAATGAAAGTTATGATTGCCGAGTAGTTTCTTTCGCCGTTTCTTCTCCTGTCTGGCTAGGTTTGGAAACGGTGGTAGTTTACGGTAGACAGGGTTAAATTTTAATTTTCAAATGTTTGGTAATAAATAATTAAACCAGTTATAAATATAAATAATTGGCTTAAAGTTAAAGTATATGTAATCAAATAATATTTTTTTTATAAATATTAAAATATTTGCACATTAAAATATGATAGAATATGTTGATGTACTTAAATATTTTTGTAACATCTCATTTACACACATATTCCGCAAATAAATAATTTTCTTTCTTTCTTTCAATAGGTAATAATAGTTTTATCTGTAATACCTTTAATGTACTTACAAAGCGGTTTTATAAATTTTAAGATTTTATCAGTTATTTGAATACAAATGGTTTTAAAAGATATTGGATTTAAATCGTGACCCATCAGAATTCAACGGAATAGTTTGTTCGTTACCAGTAGCTAATTTAAAATGACCTTGCTTTTGCTAAGATGATAAGGATGTAGGATGATCTTATGAATCTTCATAAGGTCAGTCTTACCCGGAACTCCATTAGTCACAAAATGTTAGACTGTGATACATAAATACCAAACATCAATGATTTAAACCGACTATTTTAACTAATTAACATCATGTCATTAGTTTTATCTTTTTTAGCCATCTTTATGGTGATCTACTTTAGTTTGTGCAAATGTCGTCTAAGTTTTTGAATCTATATATTGATGCGGCTGAACCGATTTTACTGAAATTTATGAAGAAGTAATTTAGAACCAGGAGATAGACAAAGAAAACTTTTTATCCTGTTCGACTGTGAGGAAACTAGGAAAAACGACATTTGAAAAGTTCACATACAAGCTAAACGGGTGTAACAAAGTTTGCCGAAACAACTACTATAATATAAAAACAGTTTAAATTGTGAATACTAATTAAAAATATAACATATTTGGACATAAAGCACCTAGGATTAAGATTTTGGTTCAGAAAATAAAAACGCTAGCAAGGCACTGTTTAAAACAATACTTGTGTTAATTTATAAATATCAAAAACCCCGTGTTGGTCCGGGCTTCTTTGCAGAATAGACCATCTGCCTTCCTGCCAGGCAGCTCGTAAAAGGCGAGCATAGGCTTACCGTCACTAACACCGTGACATCTGAGGTGGTAGAGTTTCGCAGCGACTCACCCGGATTGGTACCACCGCTTTACCTACTCCTGCCGCCATATCGTCACGACATGTTCCGGTTTGGAGGGTAAGATAGCCGATAAACCTACTTTTGCTCGAGGCCTTACATCCCGGCCTCCGGTTGGCAATGCACCATTGCCAGCTTTGGTGTGTCTAGGCGGCGTGAATTTCTTACCATCAGGAAATCCGTCTGCTTGTTTGCCTTCCAATATCATAAAAAAAACTATTGAAATGGAAATAGCCGTTTTCGAGTTTAACCAGATCAACGACCAACTGATTTTTTCATATAAGATTACCACCTACCTAATTGTTCAATTCAAATCGATAAGTAATACTTATGTTAAAAAATAATGTAAGCACAATAAAAAACAACCATACTTTAATTACTGCAACCTGAAGGTTGACAAAATAAATAATTATTAAGTATAACCTAAAAAATACTGTTTGGATATAGATCAAATTTTAATGAAGCCATGATTTATTACAATAAAAATAACTACTAGTTTTGAAGTCGGTTTTTTAGCGTAGTTATTTTTATTTAATACTTTTTAGTTTATTGAAGATGATTTAATTTAACAATCTTATAAGTTAATATCTTTACAGCATGTTGCTGAATTTCAATGTGCCTGTAATCTTGTTACTAAGTCACCTAAGTGGACTAAATTTACTTGCGAGA
>NJDC01004919.1:74394-88607 GCA_002245475.1 Calephelis virginiensis
TTTTTTTATTTTTATTTTTACGAGTAGTTCCATGTATCTAAAGCACTACTCCTTAATTTTTTCCCCTTAATTAATTTTTGTATTAAAATCGAAACCAGTTAAAATCGAAATCGAAAAGAATACACCAAGTTTTATCTGTGTAGTTTTAATATATTGGGAAATTAGTTACGACGTGCTAACTAACAGATTTTTTTTCATGATATTGGAAGGCAAACAAGCAGACGGATTTCCTGATGGTAAGAAATTCCCGCCGCCTAGACACAAAAGGTGGTAATGGTGCGTTGCCAACCTGGGGCCGGGATGTTAGGCTTTTAGCAAAAGTAATTTTACCGGCTACCTTACCCTCCGAACCGGAATACGTCATGACGTTATGGCGGCAGGAATAGGTAAGGCGGTGGTACAAATCCGGGTGAGTCGCTGCGAAACTCTACCACCTAGTCAGATGTCACGGCGTTAGTGACGGTAAGCCTTCGATCGCCTTTTACGAGCTGCCTGGCAGGAAGGCAGATGGTCTATTCTTCAAAGGAGCCCAGATCAACACGGGATTGACGGATATGTCTAACCTGTGAGGGTTCACACTATTTGTCTACGGAACCATAAAAATGTTAATTATATCTGATTACCTAAGTTTACAAATTCAATTATGGCTGAACAGATTTGTTAGTAAGAGCCTACATTTTAGTAATTGTTATACAGAAACTAAGACTTAAAAACAACTTTCGTAGCCTATGTGTCAAGTTCAATTCGCTAGTTCCAACGAGTAGTACATTGCTGAGTATCAGTTACATAATGGCATTTTGATGTGATATATGTATTTATAAATGAAATTTTTGAATATATAATATTTATAAAAAACTTCCGCAACAAAAAGCATTTTCGTTGTTTTGCGATTTTTAGAACGTATTCTTAGGACATTTTTATCATGGGATTGAATGAAAGTGAAATTTTTATCATAGATAATTACTAACAATTAAATAATTATACTAAAATATTTTCTAAGAGGTACCAAATTAAATGATAAGCGTTGATTGATTAGATACGAAATTAAACAATAAGTCTTTTAGTTTTAAAGTTTATTTTTTGTGTACGATAAATAGTTAAAAAATAAATAAAAACATATTTAGTCTCTCTCTACCATTAGGTTATATAAACATTAGATTATTTCTTACACAAATACAGATTAAAGTAAGCAACACATATATCTACCTAACGCTTACAATACTATGTATTAGCATTAACAGTCGATTAATACCAATAATACAAGCATATCATTTGCTTACATTTTTTTTTATGATATTGGAAGGCAAACAGACGGATTTCCTGATGCTGAGAAATTCACGCTGCATAGAGGAACCAAAGGTGGTAATGGTGCGTTGCTAATCTGAGGCCGGGATGTTAGGCCTCGAGCGAAAGTAAATGTACCAGCTACCTTATCCTCCGAACTGTAACACGTCAACAGCAAGTACTGATATTATGGCGGCATGAATAGGTAAGGCGGTGGTACCAATCCGGGTGAGTCACTGCAAAACTCTACTACCTAGTCAGATGTCACGGTGTTAGCAACGGTAATCTTATGTTTGCCTTTTATGAGCTGCCAGTTCGAAAGGCAGATGGTCTATTCTGCAAATGAGCCGGGATCAAAACGGGAGAGCTGATTGGATCTGCCAGATCTTCTTCCACCTTTTTATTAATAAACGTAGACTAAATTACGCCAAGGTTTAAGTTGAAATTACAGTCTTAAAATAGTGTATTAAAGAATTTGTAGTAAACTAGATCAATTCTTAATTTATCCAGAGATAATTATTATTACTAAAAAAACATACTACAAGTTATAGTTTAAAGGGTCAGATATTAGCGTTGTACAATAAATTTATTACCTTTTTATATATTGCAATTTTTGTGAGAATACGCTAATAACTAAGTTTTATTACTTGGGTAAAATGTTAGTTTGATGCAAGTAATGGCTAAGAAACATGTTTTTGCAGCGTATACAGCTAAATGAACGAAGGACGCCTTACAACACCCTTTAAAGTATAAATTTATGCACATAATATATTTTTTGTTAGACCAGTTGCAGCGATACCAACGTAGTTTTAAATATTTATTCGTCACAGATATCTAACATTTAGTAAATAGACTACCGGCCAATATTAATAACCGGATAAATACAAGCTTCTAAAGTTTTGCTGGTAAGATTTTTTTAAAATAATTGAAAACCTTAGGGTTATTCTATCTTCTTCTTTCTGTTACGATAGGTAAGCTCACCCATTGTACTGTTTTCGTTTTTTTTTGTTTGTGTGGTTACGGTATACAATTAAAAATTAAAAAATAAAATATTTTGTTTGATGAAAGAGTCAACTCTGCATTAGTCGCAATTATCTTAAAGACACTTCTCGAGAGTTTTTCGCTACTTACCTTTGTTTTATTTAACTTTATTTTAAGTAATTGAAGTAGAAGCTAGAAATATTGGTCCGAATGATAGTTTTATAGCCCGTTTTATTTACACCTGGTTAAAAAATCAGCTTCGTCATTAGCTTCTTTATTTAAAATTGAACCAACTAAAAGTTAAAAATTAAAAAAACTCGCTTAGTCTCTTCTATAACCCAATAATCTTATTTTCTCGAGCTTTAAGATCAAAACGATTAAGGAACAAGTAAACGTCAATACAACATACACCTACTAATTTCAAAAGGCACTTAATTTAACTTGTTACTCATGTAATTACGAGTATCTACACTAACTCCGGGTGTATGACAGTCCGGTGACACACTTCGTGGGATTAATAACAGTTATTTAGATAAAATATATGTAACATCATCGCCTCTGTGGTCTAGTGGTTCAGTTGTTGGACTTGACTGCATGAGGCCGTCCCCTTGTTGGCCGTCCCGGGTTCGAATCCCGGGTCGGGCAACAAAAAGAAGATTGGGTTTTTCCAATTCTCTAATAAAAAAAATGTTGCTCGGGATAGGATATATGCCCGGTTGGCGATAGGCTTGCCACCTATCACATTGTGGGACTTAGTATCTTCGGCTAGTCGTGGGTGCCCTGGTTGTGCCTCTGCCTACCTCTTCAGGGATATGGGCGTGAAGATACGTATATGTAACAGATTGCTTATATAAAATTAGTTTATCTATTAATGAGATCTTACAAACTGCTTGGTAGGAAAGCAGTAAGCCTAAAATCTTCTAAGGAGTCCGTAACTAACAAAGAGACGGTAGCGGCGATTTTTTTGCACAATTGGTTTTGTTCTTGATTAAGGTGATAAAGTTTTTTTAAGACGCACTCGGACCGGAACCGTCATTATCATGTTCATCCACTGTATCGTTAACGCACCAATACCATTTTGAGCGTCGCTAGGCGATGACAATTTCTAGCTTCTGGAATTTCGTCTGTAGTGTAGCCTTCAAATTTCGTAAAAAATGGTAGGGGATAAGAAGGAGAATCATATGTATATAGGCGTCTATAAGAGTTTATATAATATGTATATTTTACTGCAAAAAATTAATTAACTATTTATTTATTTAAACTTAATTGAATGCGTTATAAAATTAAATAAGACATAAATTTATTATGATAGTAACAACTATTTACTATAAAATAAATTAGTTATAGTAGTACTATTTAAATTATGCGCTTCGGCTATATTCCTCAAGCTTCGGAAATCCGAATGAATTTTAAAGATTTAAAAATTATAAAGTGTAAAAAGAGTAAAAAATGTCAAGCCGAAGCGCATAATTTAAAAAAACAGTACTGTAGTTATTTATTTAAACTTAATCGAACGCGTTATAAAATTAAAGAATTACCCATTTACTTAATTACATATTAAATTAAGCAGTTACCACTACAAAAATATGGGATGGAGTTGATAGCAACTGTAAGGTTTATTGTAGGCCTTTCTTTCCAGAGACAGTCTTCTGGACGAGAGGGAGAGTCATCTATATATTAATACGTGATGCCAAAACTTAGGACCCCTTTTACCAAATTTTCGCGAAATATGCTCCTGCATAAAATTTAACACACTTATGTTTTTGTGTAGGAGAACTGCAGAACGGTAATATTTTTCAATAATAATGCTTGTAAAGTACATTGAATCAATAAATAAAATATTACCCACACTACCATGCATTTGACACACACAAACAAATATATTGATGATAACGATTATAGATCACAGATCACACGCGCTAAAAAGTTTTGAAACAAAGTAGTTAGTCTTGAGAAATGAAGATGGCGTTCTTATCAAGATAATAAAATTTATTATGGTCGAATTTTGACCAATGGGCGACCACTAGTTTTAATAATTTGACGATCTCTAATACTATTAATAAGTTTACTTATATAAATAAGCTACTCTATCTCAACTTCAAAGGCATACTTTTTTAAGGAATTATTTAAATCGTGAAACGAAAAAGCTCTTGAAGAACAGTAGAAAATATAATCATCCGTATAAAATTGTGTTCAGATGATGAATCATAATCTTTATATCTTTTAAACTCACGCTTTTCACACTAATTGTTATTTTATTACGGACTAGCTGTCCCGGCGAACTTCGTTCCACCCGTTCAGTTTGTATGAGAAAAATGAAAATTTTGTTTTTCCTAGTTTTCTCGCAGTGTTTCACTTTTTATTATATTTTAAACCTTCCCTGGACTTGAATAAATAACTAAAAACTAAAATTAGCCAAATCCATTCAGCCGTTTTCGATTTTTAACGAGACTAACGAACAGCAATTGATTTATATATATATATATATATATACATATATAGATGTAAATACAGATTTGGACTTTCTTGCAAATGCTCAACATTTCAAACAACAGTGGTTTTGGTTACGAGCTGATTGGATCTGCGAGATCGTCTCCCAACTTTTTATTAATAAACTTAGACTAAATTACGGCGACAATTAAGTTGACATCAGTCTTAAAATCTTAATATATATAAATTACGTGTCACGTTGTTTGTCCGCGATGGACTCCTACTTAAACGATTTTAATCAAATTTGCACACCGTCTACAGTTTGATCCAACTTGAAAGATAGGATAGCTTACATCTCGGTTTATGTAAAAAAATACCATCCGAGCGAAGTTGGAACACGCAGCTGGTGGTGTAATAAATACATTGTAGTTATCTTAAACCTTGGCGTACTATAGTCATGTTTATAAATAAGACGGCAATTGTCACAGAGGTAGAATTATTTACATCTATTTTTTTATATTTGAATTATGCTTTTTTGGAAATCGTGTTCATTTTCATGATCTGACACATTTAGGGTATTTTAACCATAAATTCCATTTCATCTGTATAAGGCATTGTAATCAGAATCTGTAGGTCAGATCGTGTTTGATTGAAAGTGTCTGGATATGAAAAACCTTGAGGAAATAATTAATAACATACAATAAAGTATGGTGCTGTATAATTGTGTCGAATCGTTCCAATGTCACCTCTGTTATGGGAAAAGCCTTTTGTTTAAGTGTTATTACTATTTCAAGAGTACAAGAAATATAACAATATTTTTACCTTACGTACATACGTTAATCATAATCAACTCAAAAAAATCTAATCAGAAAAAATCTAATCTACTTAGTCCCTGCTTAGTACTTAATGAATTGAAGTAAAGAAATCCTTATTTAAATATTACTTTTAGCCCGCGGCTTCAATTGCGTTGTATTCAGTGCTGTCGATTGTACCTATGTATTTTAATTGAAGATTTGGATAGTCCTATTTTAGCTAATTTTATTAATTATGTCAGTCCGGTAAACTTCGTACTATTTCATATTTACAATTGATAACACTTTGTAGGTAAAAACAAATAAGTATTTTTCATATTTTCCCCGCAATTTTTCTAGTTTATTTCTCTTTATAAGAACGTTTCTTGAGTCTTAAAGATAATATCAAAAATAAATGAATTGGTAGAGCCGTTCTAGTGTTTCGCACTTGGCAGCAAAAACTCGTCGAGTGGCAAGCTTTCAAATATAAAATTTATGCTACGATTCAATCCATTAGTTTTTTCGTTAATAACAAACAATAAAGTAGGCCAAATATCTTGATTTAGAAGCTTCCCAAAAACCCTATGTAATTTTATATAATTTAATATTTCGTTGAGGTACATTTTAAAATACCAATATGTTAAAATTCATATAATTCTATATGTTTATAAAATCAATGAGTTGGGTTCATAGAGATAAAAACTAATGGATGGGCCAATGTTTCACAGTTTATAGTTACAAATAAAAGATTTTCGGGTTAGTAGATACGCAGGTTATATATTATAACATATTTATACTTACAATAATACTGTAGAGTAGTTAATTCTATACTTTTCCTACTTACGTGTTGGTCAGGGCTCCTCTGCAGAATAGACCATCTGCCTTCCTGCCAGGCAGCTCGTAAAAGGCTAGCATAGACTTACCGTCACTTACACCGTGACATCTGACTAGGTGGTATAGTTCGCAGCGACTCGCCCGGATTGGTTCCACCGCCTTATCTATTCTTACCGCCATAACGTCAGCACTTGATGTTGAATGTTGCGGTTTGGAAGATAAGGTAGCCGATATACTTACTTTTGCTCAAGTCTAACATCCCGGCCTCAGGTTGGCAACACACCATTATTTCATTTGGTGTCTGTAGACGGCGTGAACTTCTTACCATCAGGAAATCCGTGTGCATGTTTGCCTTCCAATATCGCAAAATTAAAAAAAAAAAACATAAAATTTACGCGATTTCGATTCGATATACCGCGATGAACGCAAAATTTTCTGAATTGATAGTATTTAAATTTTAGTTGTTGGTATAATATGTTCCGAGTAAGGTTATAGGCTACTTCTTATCCCTAACTTTTTACACCTTGTGTTACATCATTAAAGTTTTAGTAGAGATCCCTATTTTTTTAGTTACAAATATTTTTACCATCCCAGATGAACATGGGCAATATTTGTGGTAAAAGATTTTTTCAAATCGGTCCAGAAGTTTCAGAGCCTGTTCAGTACAAATAAACAATCAAATCTTTCCTCTTTATTATTTGTTTAGATAACAAATTTTATACCTTTTTTACTTAATGAGGTGTATTTTATCTGTAGCTTGTTTGGATGTAACTGCTTTATTAGCATTATTTGATAGCTGTGTGACATAAAATAATTAAGTGAAACAGAAGTATAATTTATTTACGGAATGTTTGTCCGATAAAGTTGTTACAAAATAGTTTAGTTTTAAAATTATAATACATGAAGGGTACACGGTAAGAAGGGGTTTGTTGCAAATTCCTTATTTTGAATGAATTATATCATCTACATCGTATTGCTATGGCCAATCCGACCCTGTTGTTGTAAAACTTAAAGGGGCACTGATTTAGCGTGAAGTTCAAGTAAATTAATATAGCTTTAGAATAAAACGCGGTTACATTACAACAAAAATCGCCTCGTTGGTCGAGTGGCTAGTGTACACGCCTAGCTACACTGACCACTGCGATGACGACCGCGAGGTTCGGGTTCGATTCCCGATGGGGGCAGGAATTTGTGTGATGAACGTTTAGTTGTCTTTCTTTCCGGGTCCGGGTGTTTATTAAATCTATTCTGGTATATATTTAAGTATTTCTATGTGTGAGAATCGTTGATTAACACCTATAGCAGAAGCGTACAAATTTCTTACTTTGGGGTTATATTCAAGTTGTGTAACTTGCCCCGAGATATTTATTTATTTATTTCATAAAAAGGGGCCAATTATTGTTGAAACCATGTTAGAACGTGTCGATAGTAATTTGTGTTTAAGAACACACTTGTCGTTCATCTTGAATTTATTTTATTTTAAATTGGATATGGGCCTGTTTGGCTATAGGCTTGCCACCTATCACATTGAGGGTTTAGTGTTTTTGGCTAGATGTGGGAGCCCTGATTGTGCTTCTGCCAACCTCTTCGGAGAAATGGGCGTAGAGATACTTTTATATATACTTATATATGTATAGATAAATGTACATAATTCACTCTTATACAGTATTTTAAGCACATTAAAATTGTATTAATTAACCTTTGTAAACTACGGTTCAATAAAACCATCTTTATTCAATTAGAATAAAGGGCGTTTGTTGTTTCTATTATTGTTCATTAGCCACCGAGCGTGGAAACGTTTTTGCATTCGCCGCCTTGGTCTTGGTTCCCACAGTGTAGAATGTCATAGATTACAATGTCACGCCTGCTGTAATAGCTTGTTAATAACTTTATCGTATTCTGTTTGTCTGTAAGGTTGTTGTTCTAGCATCTAAGTCTCTTTAAGCAACTTAGCAAACTTTTCCTAGGAAGTGAACTTTACTATTTAATAATTA
The DNA here is from genome assembly GCA_002245475.1 of Calephelis virginiensis. NCBI lineage: Eukaryota > Metazoa > Arthropoda > Insecta > Lepidoptera > Riodinidae > Calephelis > Calephelis virginiensis. The sequence goes on from NJDC01004919.1 coordinate 82,709, forward strand.
GAAGTGTACGATACCATTTAATAGTTGGGTATGTGTATTAATCATTATTTTGAGAATAGAGAAAAGAAAAGAGTACCGTAAAGTGGGGCTATTTGGCAGAAAAAGTCACATAAAATGGCTGTAATTTTATCAACTCTTGTAATTAAGTCACTATAATTATAAACCGGTTATAATATTGCTTGTACTCATACAAAATGTAAAGGATTGTGCGATGACAAGCAATGCAATTGTGTGTTTTTTAGAAAAAAATTAAGACTTTCCAAATAACCCATAAGGTGGGGTTAATTAAAATCAACTGGATTTGTACTTGAAAGCAGGTATATTTGTTTGAAATAACCATTTAAACTGTGTTCTCGTGTATTTGGAAATGCAGTAGAAGTGTGATCACAGTAAACAAATAATTAAGGGGTTATTTGGTAAAGGAGCTATTTAGTAGTAACCAAATAACCCCATTTTGCGTTCCAATAAGCCCCATGTTCAATAATTTACCATAACTCAAAAACTATTGTTGCTTTTGATTTAAAATGTTATTTCTGATTAATAAAGTAATAAAAATTTATAAAACTTATGAAAACAATAGAGTCTATGAAAAATGTTACACTTCTAAAAGTTTGCAGCTCTCGATTTTGCACTAAAATACTTCTTTTTTGTAAGAAACCGTTTACCGCTTTCATAGCATCGTTAGAACTTTTCTGATTGGTTAATTTTAAATCAACACTAGCGCTGTGACAATTTTGAATGTGAAATTCGAAAGCTCGCTATGGTTGCGTTCAGTTTTGTTAAAAAAATAAGGATGCAATCTTGTTTTTATTTTTTTTCAAATAGCCCCTTGTTTCTCAAATAACCCCATTTTGCGGTAATATTTAAGGAACTTAGCACTTTTCCTAGGAAGTGTACTCCACCATTTAATAGTTGGGCGTGTGTATTAATCATTATTTTGAAAATAGAGAAAAGAGAAGAGTGAGAGAAATATATGCGAAGGAAGGCTAGGCAAGTCTACAAGAACCGTTATATTTGGTTCTAGATACTATTTGCCTACACCGTTAGGGACTTGAAGATATACCTATTTGTGTAAATTAGTCAAAAAACTAAATCAATAAAAAAAATTTTTTAAGGACAATAATTTATATGTTCTTTATATGATACAGAACCTAAAACGAGGGTTTGTCTTTCGTCTTTTTCTTTTTGCCTGAAAGGAAATACCAGTTCTGTCTTTTTTTGTTTTGTTACTTATTGTTAGTAGAAGATTCATTTAAAAAAATATTAAATATTCTTAGTAAGGGCCGGTGAACATCTGTCCACTCTGCTAGTATCTTTTATTCTATTTGCTAACTTTTTTTTGGTCTAACATAGGGAGAGTGGGCACGGATAGAATAGAACATTTCCTCTTTTCTCTACGAGTAGTGTTTTAGGTATCTATCGGGCACACTTCGAGATATAAATTAACATTTATTCCGTTATTAAGTCACCACTTTGTACCTATAGGTATAGAAAATGAAGTTTTCAATAGAAAATGTGGACTTAAAGAATGATTAAAAAAAATTGACGTCTATAAGTGCCATTGTATGAGTAGGAAATATAATTCAAGGCCAATAAACACAATTCACGCACTAATTACTACACATCATATGCCAATAAATAACAATAAGTTTACGTAACACTTAACAGTGTTGACGTATATAATCAGTACTGTTATTATAACTGCGAAAGTTAATTTGTTTGTTTGTCTTTCTTTTATGGCCTAATTTTTGTATAGAGATATTCAGGCAGCTGTACAAGTAAACTAGTCAGGGAGAGAGAAATAACTTTTATTTGCTTCAACTGTGAAGGTCGATGATTACCTTGTCCGTATTGTAAACATTATGTTAACATTCAAAGAGATGTTCGGATCACAAAATATGAACGCGATATTAAACCATGAAGGTTAATAGTTATAAAACAACAGCGCCTCTACATGATGGCCCAGCATTGAATCCGTGTAATGACCATAGGCCATGTAATGATTGAAACGCAAATACAAGATGACTACATTTATTTGTATTTTTCGTTTGTCGAGATGAACGTGAAAGTATAAGCTGTGCAATATTTCTTATCATGCACTGTGGAATAGACCATTTGTATATTTATACTGTCATAACATGATTCACCGAGTCGCTACCTTTAATATGTGGAATCATGACCATCTTATCCAACTCACACTATTCCTGCATCCACTGCGTTCTAAATATGCTGGATCACCTAGAAAACCTTTATGATGTCCCACTATGTAGATGTGCCATTATACAAACTTTCAAAAAGACGTTCAGGATTCGGATCGTAAATTCTTTACAAGGAAATATGAATAAATGAAAGTCAAAGATTGCAATTCCTTGGATTGCATTATCAGGCAAAAACTCAGAAAGATGGTTGAATCATAAAATCTTTTACGATTATTATAACCTCAAGGTCGATAACCCCGAAAACCCGTTTTGCTTAACTAATATAATGAAAATTGATGGAACAATTATTGTGTTTACAAAATCTGTTATATCAAAAAATCTTATTATATACTAAATACTATATAGGTATATAACTTCATTCAAACAGCTGCCTACACAAGCAAAAATATATTTTTAATAGGTTAGCAAAATCTCTAACATTTATATCACCTCTGTGTTCAAGCGGTCCTAGTGTTGGACTAAACCTCATGAGGTCCCGGGTTCGAATCGCATGCCGGCCGATTTTCAATTTCAATTCTATTTAATTTTCTAACTAAAAAAATGTTGCTTGGAATTGGATATGTTGGAGATAGGCTTGCCATTATTTTAACATTGTGGGACTTAGTGTCTTTGGCGTGCCCTGGGGGCCCTTCGGGAATATGGGCGTGAAGATACTTACTTTCTTACTCTAACATTTATTAGTTAGGTACCTTAATAGAGAACAAAAGTGCTATAGACTTTGTCATGACTTATGACTAATAAAAGTCGTTCGTGAATAGTTCAATGTCATCAAAATCAGCACAACTTATGTTATATTATACACAGTACATAAAAGGATTGGTGTGAAAGTGTTTTTAAATTATATACTGGCTGTACCGTTGAAGTTCGTTCCACCCGTTTTGTTTGTATGAGAAAAAATAAAATGTTATTTTTCCTAGTTTCCTCGCATTTTTTCACTTTTTATTATCTTTTAAACCTTTTCTAGACTTTATAAATAATTCAAAACCAAAATTAGTCAAATCGGTTTAGCTGTTCTTGAGCTTACCGACCCTAACGAATAACAATTGCTTTTCATATATAAAAATAATATATGGCAAAGCGACCAAGCACTCAGCTATCCTGATGATAAAAAATACCAAAGATATTATAAGCACATTTGTTACGTCTTGTAACGCCTATCATAAAAATGAAGTAATTTATTTCTCAGGGTTGTCACAAGGCAAACATATTCTTAAACAATTTTATTGCAAGACTGTCATAACAAAAGATTCAATCTCTAAGAATTATATGTAAGAAAATCTAATTATAGTATAATAGTGCGGATCAGATAAAGCAGAGCAGGAATTTCTGTGGCGGTGACAGTTACAGCGTGTCGACCTACTTGTTGGTTGCAACAGCAACCGGCGAGCCCAGCTGCCTCTACCGTCCGTACACCACCTTCCTATTATAGTCTAAGATCCGAAGTTAGGTCGATCTACACCGAACTGATAATAGGATGAAGCCAGTTTTATAGCAAATTTAGTATATCAGAAAATATATTAAAAATGAATTGCCTAAAAAATCCTGATATTTTTTTATTATTTTTCGAAATGATTTTTATTTATTAATTGATGTAATATTAGGATTTTACCCCTACTTAAAGTAGGTATAAGGCGAAGGTGCAGAAGTTGGGTTGCCTTTTATTTATCTGGATTGCTAGGTATAAACAGATAATTGCCAATGCTAGTTACTTTCACGGGATCGGATATTACAATGATCGGTTGCGGTTAAAATGATCGGTTTTATTACAATTTTTATAACAATTTATGTTGATATATAGAGTTGCCTAAAACAATTGAAAACATAAAAATCTTTTTTTAAATAATTATAAATATTCGGTCCAGGATTTGTTTAAGCAACCCATTTTTAATAAGATCGCTAATATACTTACTTGACTATAATATAGGTTTCACTCAATTATCAGCTCGCTGTAAGTCGATCTAGGTTCGGATCTTCTACTATTAAACCAGTGTCCACTTTATAAACAAACGTTACAGTGACGCTATTAATTCGAATTTAGAACGCTTCTTAAATGGTATTGCGTTAAAATGACTTAGCGGAGACACATTTATAAATATTGATATAAGTGGGTTTAGTAATCTCGGTTATATTTTATCAAAGAAAATGGACATATGGAAACGAAATAGGAAAATAGTGCAGAAAATTATAAGATCAATGATTTATGAACTACTAGATTCTATCCGCGACTTCGAATGCGAGCCAAATTGTATAAAATCTTTATGAACTGTAGCCTTTGTGTTCATCCGATGTATGTACTTAAACTGTAAAGTTTCATCTATATCGGTTAAGTAATTTGTGCATGAAAGAGTAACAAACATTCATTCACCCAACCATCCTCAGAAACTTGATTTTTTTTATATTGAGTTTTCGCGTATTTATACGGTCTGTTTTTATTTTTACTTCAGAGAGCCACTTAATAGCAAAAACAAACTTTTAACATTTTTAGGTAGGAGTACCAAGTTTCTCAAAAAAAGTACCCTATGTTTGACCTCTAATCTTCAAGCATGTGCATTATGCAAGTCAAATTGTATGAAATAGTAATGGACAGTTGTTGCCTCTGTGGTCTACAGATCTGGCGTCTGACGTGACTTCTTGAGGTCCTGGGTATTATATAATCCATGGCCCGGGATAGGATATGTGCTTTGTTGGCGATAGACTTGTCACCTATCACACTGTGGGAATTAGTGTCTTCGGCTAGTCGTGGGTGGCCTTATTGTGCCTCTGCCTTTAGGGATATGGGCGTGACGTTACTTTTAATAACAGACAGAGAAATTTTTACATAAATTATATGTACTATGATTGGGATTTATAAAATGTAAAAACCATCTCAGAATGACCTATACGTTTAAGTATTTATGCACGTTCTGGTCTTTTTAAGTTAATTGCCTAGATTTTTCTTAGATTTTTTAGTGTAAGAGTCCACTTTTGTTCAGTTTTATTACATGTGTAGTCTAAAAACATTGAACATATGTCATAATTACTCATTTTAGTGAATAGTAGATAAATGATAACGTTTAAAATAATAATTACAGTAATTAATTTTACGAAATATACTTATTTAAAATTAATTATAATTTAAAAGTATGAATGTGTTACACATAGCGACCAAACAATTTTTTTGTATTATTTTTTAAGGTCAAGTTTAAAATCGGAGCGAAATGAATGATTTATAAATTACAAATAACAGTTAAATAGAAATATTCATATAAGACAATGAATAAACACACAGTTATCTTATCGATATCTGTGAACCATAACAACCAAAGATGTTATAGGCTCATCGCTGTCTTTTGGATGGGGTGTTAGGATTAATGTGCAAGTGCCTTTATCAAAATACAATCTAAGATTGATAAGTTGCAGTTGCTTAAAGTAGCAAATAATGCGTTGGAATACCTTACTCTTACCCTGAAATCTCAATAAATAAATAAATATCCCTTAACATCGGACACAAATAGAATTTAACCTCAATGTAAGCAAATTATAATGCTTGTGTTAGTCAACAACACTAAAACAAAGAAATACTTAAATAATTACCACATTAAATTTAATAAACACCTAGACCTGGAAATGCAGACATCTAAATAGACAAATCTAAATAGATCAATAGATTCCCCGTCAGGAATCGAATTCGCTAATAGTTG